>OOFE01047599.1:0-10671 GCA_900323365.1 Monocentris japonica
GCTTACATTATTCATTTTCACTCTTCAAAATACATAGCAGCTTTACATCACGGCCACATCATGGAAGCCTGCTGTGTGTGTGTGTGTGAGTGTATGGATATGTGTGAGCAATTGTGAACGTGCATGTATGCCAATATGTTCATGCACATGTACATGTATGTGTGTGCAGCTGTGTTTCACTGTTTAACTGTGTGTGTGTGTGTGTGTGTGTGTGTGTGTGTGTGTGTGTGTGCGTGCGTCTCTGTATGGACAGTATATGTGTGCACATGTCCTCTGTATGTGTGCATGTGTTTAGCTGCGTGCATGAGCATGCATGTGAGCATGTTTGTGCGAAGCCAGTGTGTTTAAGTGTGTGTGTCTGTGTGTGTTTCTGTTTATGCAGGTGTACATACTGTACATGTCTATGTGCATGTGTCTATACATGTGTATATGTGTACAGTGTGTGTGCGTACGTGTGTCTGAGCGAGTGGAAGCCTCCCCTCCTGGTCAGTGGAGTGAGGCGGGGAAGGCATCCCGGCAGAGTGACACGGCCATATTTCACCTGACTGCAACACATTACCTCAGTCTCCGCTGGTCCAGACAACCAACCCCCCCAACCTACCTACTGCTCTGACCTCCAGACCTCACCCCCGCAACTCCCCTCCATCCCTCCTTCCAGCTCTTTATCCGCCCCAGTCCATGCGTCCCTTCTCCTCTCTCGATCTGTCGGGGGGCTAGCCTCTGATGGATGGCCCCTCTGGAAGGGTTGCAGGAAGGGTCAAGTCTTCTTTCTGGAACTTTTCAGAGATACAGCAGAGAGAGAGAGAGGTGAATAGAGGGGGAGACTGGGACAGATTGAAGGGGAAAAAAAGAAACAAAGGGAAGGAACGTTCAAGGGAAAAAAAAGTCAAACATTCGTCTATATTTTACAAACAGTTCCGCCCCTTTGTTGCGCCTTCAATCTCTACCTGCTCCTCCTATCTCTCCCCTGCCCTGCAGCCCATCCTCATTTTTCATCACCTGCCCTGTTCTGTCTATGTTGTCTGCTGTCAGTGAAGTCGTCTGGAGACTGCTGTGTATTTCGGTACATGTTGGTATGGTTGCTAGAGTGTGCTTGCTAAGTATTTGTTTGGGCTGTCAAGGTGTCTCCCGAGTGCCGGCTTGCCTTGTGTTGAATATTTATCACTTATTTAATGCTGTCACCCTCCAGAGAGCTGGACCCTGCCTCTTCTACCTCCCTCTCTCTCTCTCTCTCTCTTCCTTTCTACTTGCCTTTCTCTCACCTCCCTCACTGTTTCATTTTTTCTCTCTCTGTGGTGCTCTGCATGGAGTTTTTTTCTTTCTTTCTCTCTCTCTCTCTCTCTCTCTCTCTCTTTGTCTCTCTCATACACACAAGGGTGCACGCAAAGACACACACATCCACACCCATCCCATATGCATACTTGAACACACACACATGCATACATAAACCCACGCACACACCATCTTTACTTCTTAGTCTCTCGATCAACCCTGAGTGTCCAAACTGAGAACGCTGCATCACAATCTGCATCGATTTGTCGTGTTTTTAAAGGTAAACACCTTCGGTGAACGTCATGAAGAGAGCGTTTGCTGGAAAAGTGCAGAACAAAAGGTAGTAACAGATGCCGAGGGAGAGGCTTAGCACCGTGAATAAACGGAAGGAATGAAGACTGGCACGAAGATGGAGGGAGAAAGAAAGAGTCATAAAGAGTGGAGTGACTTCATACACAAAAAGTCCCCAGTGTCTCTCTCGCTCTTTCTCCTCTCGGCTTCGCCTCCTCTCCCCTCAGTCCCAACTATTTATTCTTATCACTCGCACACACCTGGGAGAGAAAGTTGCGCAAGAATAAAATGTCTTCCTTTTAAATGTGATTCACCGCAAAAGTGCTCGATTTCATACGGGCACCGCGCTTAGACGTGGCGTCTTTTTTCTCGCTGGAAACTGTCATCTGTGGAAATGTTTTGTGGGCAGAGACAGAGTGGGGGGAGACGGGGATAGAAAGTTGGAGGGACAATGTAGGTAAGAGTGTAAAGAGAGACACAGGGCTTATGGGGATTTCAGCCATAAAAGAGTGATAGAGGCACTGAGAGAGAGAGAAGTGGCAGAGAAAACAAGCTGTGTGGGTTATACGCTTTCAAAGTCTCAAATCCATCACAAATCACTGTCTCTGTTGTTTCATCTCTCTGTCTCTCTCTCTCTCGCTCACTGTATTGAGAGGCATACTTCTGTCGCTCGGTCATAGCCTTTAATGAGAAACAGTGCTGGGCCTGCTACAGATAGCTGGCACATAGACAGCCCACAAAAGCCCTGGGAAAACACACAATACACAAACAAACACCGACAGAAGAAAGGAAACGTACGACCTCACATTCACACATGCTCATATCCGCACGTACATGTGTCCCTCAGTGCACACACTTAGGGCACTGTTCTGTATTACACTCACACACACGCACACTGCCTCCCACTGTGTTGCACAGCATCCTGCAATTTGTAGTTCTTTTGATTCCCATTGGCTCTATTAGCTGTCAAGACGGTAGCGCTGTCCCCCATCTTGAAGCCGTTTTGTCAGGAAATGGTATAATTCCCTCATCTGGATCCCATTACAGCTGGGCCGACTGCTATTCTGGTGAGGCCTGTACAGTGTAATTAAGGGCTTTTGTGTCTCATAGCCAGCCACAGGACAGCCCGCCTTCTCTCTCTACCTCTTTTGCCTCTCTCGCTTTTCACCTATTAACCCCACAGCATTTCCCTGGAGGATACACACATGCAGACTCAGACATGCTCCCACACTCCCGCTGGCATACATACACACACACCACTACACACACACACACACACACATTCATACAGACACATTTATACTTGCATACATAGCAGACAGACATCTCCTTCCCCTTTTATTCAGATTTACAGTGCAGACACAGACGGTCTGATTTGTCATAGTGAAGTCCTTCTCTCTGTTATTTTTGGCCTTGCAAAGAGTGTTGTAAACCTGACCCACTATGGGCTGCAACTAGCTACCATTGTAAAGTTCCCAGCATTTTCATTAATTCTGGTTCTGAGTGTAAAGTATTTCCTTTACCACATGACTGGCCTGCTTCGCAAGCAACTTGGAAGAGGAAATCGACCCCTGGGGCAGTTTACTCCAGATTAGTAAATGTGAGCAGGTCACATTAGAGCATTGATTCTCTGGAATGATATTAATGTTCACAAATATGATCAGAACTGTCTTAAGTTCATGGGAATGGCTATCCTTTTGCTATTTTTGTTATCCCAGACCACTTCTTTGCTGAGGGCTGATAATAAGGTGGCGGTTTTAAAGCAGACGTCATGGAACCTCATTGAAATACCTCCCTGACTAGACCTCCCCCTATCAGCCCTCAAAGTGGAACGTTCCGCTTTGCACTACAGGGAGACCGGATGGCATCATTCCCATAGCTTGTGAAGGAGGAGAAGGGGGTGGGGGGTATTTTATTGACATGACACATAACGCACTGAAGAGGCATGCTTTCCAGCAGACCAAACATGGACATGAACGCTGGTTGCCCCAGATAACACACACACACACACACACACACACACACACATACACACACACACTTCTGTCTGCACTGTGATCTTGAAAACCTCAGTCCATGTCATTGGAAAATCAATATGGCTTGCTTTTTCATCCAATTAATGGAGCTGTGTTTGTGTGTGTGTGTGTGTCTGTGTGTGTGTGCACATACATGCATACATGCACGTGTGCATCCTATGCATGCATGTATGCTCACATGCATGCGTGCCTTTTTGTTTGTGTGTGTGTGTCTGTAATCAACACAGAGTTATTGGTAGAAAATGTAATTATTTTCAATGCGGTAATGACAGCCATCGGGAGCCATTGTTCACTGGAAATGACGTCCTGTCATTCCTGAGTCTACATATCAATCATCCCAACATCAGAGGAAACTTTAGTCTCCATGTTTTCATATTAATGCATGAATAATTGAGTTAATGTGTATTTACTCTCCACAACACAAACAAATCATGTTGTAATCCTATGAACACTGGACAGCTTGTGATGATGTCACTAATGCACGTCTCACCAAGCCAGTAGCACTTAAACAGCTCTGTGACAAACAATAGTGTTGTTGTATAACCAGATTAGCCCAAAGCCCTGTGTGCTGGAGGCCCTCTACTGGCACCCCCTCTGAGGATGAGTGTAATCCTTCAGGGCTTAATACACCTGCTTGGTGACAGCACAATCCAATGAAATGCAATGAAATGCTCTGCTGCACAACACGACACAACACAACACAATGCAATGCAACACAATACGATGCAATGCATTGCAGCAATGCACTGCAGTCAGACATTTAGACCTACCTGTGATCAACCATCATATCTCTTCCTCAACCCTCTCTTTCCAGTGTCGCGTTCCAGGCCTTCTCTACATAGCCCTCAGTCCCAGGTAACAATGGAAGTCTTGAATTTCTTTATTTGCAGGGGCTTCTGTAACTAAAGCCTCCCTTGGATTACAGAAACTAATCCAGCTGTCACCCCCATTTCATGCAGCCCCAAAGGCACCAGAGCCTCCCTCAGAGGGCACTCAGCTCCAGCCAGAGATACACCTATGAGAAAGAAAGGGTCGTCTTTAGGGGTACTGGTGAGCTGTACAGTAAACAAGCCCATAGCACAGACTGTAAGCAATTCATCAAGTTCACAGCTCATATTATGACCTGGTACATAAAGGGTCACTGATCAGACATAAACCATCTTCAAATAGTGAATAGAGGTCATTGCTCAGTCAGACTATCAGGTTTGGTGTGCGGTTGAGTTGTCTGACTAATCAAAAGTGATTCCTTCAGGGGTCAAAGCATAAGGGAAGGTCAAGGAACTGAGGAATAAGTGGGAATGATCGGGCAAAAGACTACAGAGGCTGGGGCTTTACTGGTCAGTGCCTGGATACTCCACACTGGGAGAGAAACCGATCACAGCAGCATTCTTTATTCCTGGAAGCATGACTCATGAAATAATTCAATATTAACTCCACAGTGAGTCATCCAGGCATTGTTGCTGCATGCTGAAATATGTAGCTCAGGTTCCCATTCACTGTATTAGCCTGCCTCTATTTTGCTCATTCTTTTGAGATGAAAATACGAATGTAAAGGAACATGCATCGTGCCAGCATCTAGTGCAGCCCTCTGCTTTCTCTTTCTCCCTCAGCATCTTTCCTTATCTCCTGTATGATGGTCACTTATTTCCCCCTGTCACCAGTAATGTACTGTCCTGGAAAATGAGGGGAAAATGACACTGATGCCTTGCATGCCAGCAAGTCCCGAGTAGCGATGACAATACTGTAAAATTTCAAATCATTTCCACTGCCGCCTGGAATGGACAGCCTCCACTGCTCCAAAATATATGAAATGAATTTGTAATAACTTCAAATATTAGATGACGTCTGTGCATGCAGAACATAGTACACATAGCTTGGGAATTGAGAGGCCCTAATATTTTTCCCTCATGTGGAAAGGCTGCAATTAACAGGGGATTCCATCCCTTGTAAAATATAATTGAGGTCTGGATGAGAGTGGAGCCGAATGCCTCAAATCCGTCTGAGCGCGGCATTAATCGTGTCTCGGTGTGTAGTCTGTAACTGTGCTTGTACGCTTTAGTCTTTGCAACACATACGATGAATCTTGGCTTTTGTTCTCTTTAAAAATCAGAAGTAAGGCAAACATGTTTTCTTATGTCACTAGTTGTAAAAATGCTTTTCAGATTCAAATAATAAGCTTCACTGCATCATTTTTAAAACCTTTTTTATGTGGAGTTTCATTCAGCGCTCTGCCTTCTACTCTAAAGACAGTATAGTCATTACTCACAGCAGATACCCTACCCCACCGTGGCTCCATCAATAAAAATGAATGAGAGGCCTATCTATCTGTATCCAGCGATATGTGTATCTTTGAATTGCAACAATATCACCATACCCCTATCTCCTCCACCAGATTACTATTGACTTGCATTGGAGCTGAAGTACCTGGGCCTGACTCTTTTCGGCTCTTTACAGTAGTGATTCTCAAATTTTCTTTCAAGGGATCCATGTTAAAATTTTCTCCTGATACATATCTGACATACTGACACAATCAGTAGCTTTGGCTATCAATATGAGGACCCATTTTAAACTCTGTGTCTCACCTTCAGGTCTCATCCCAGCCTTTGAAAACCGCTGCGTGTGTCCCTGGCTCACTTTACTAACAAATGACATTAGAGTGACGAAATCATTGGACTTCTGGGAATATAGAGCACAGCGAACAGACTGGCCAGTCCCACTCCCTGGCTGGCTTGTGCACCTGTCACTCTTGTTACCCCACCGTTTACAGTTTGGAGGGCATACTGGAGGTTAAGAAGTTCTTTAACAGAACTGGGATTACAAAAGTGCCAACATTCATTCATATTTAGATAGTGTAGCTCTGCACTGATAATTCTACAAAGAGAACAAGAATAATAATACAATAATACACACAAAAGGATTATGATAATGCATAGTACAATAAACTTGTTCAGTTTGCGATGTGTGTATTTGCCAAATTTGCTGGAGGTTGCAAAAAGCAAGTAAGTAATAAGTGCAAGTAGGGTTAGCCAGAGCCATCTTGCCGTCTGTCGTTACGCCCCACTTTCATTTCCATGATGGCATTTTCAGCTTTGACAAGTTGCTTCTTTTATTGCTTCAGAACTTCCTATAATTTATCCTCTTTCTCTATGCTCTTTACCTCTCTCCCTTTTCCAGCCGAATAGTGATTTTGTCAGGGAACCTATCAGCCTTCATTCTGTGTTGGCAGTGATCTTAGAAACTAAGGGTCATCACCAATCTCACATTTGCCAGCCCACCCATCTCTCTGCGCCTCCCTCTCTCCCTTTTATTCTCCCCGTTTTCACATGTATTCACGCGGCCTTGCAATAAATTACGAGCAGTGTTGTAAAGTGCTCAAAACTACCATCCTTTTCAGGGATACTCAGCATTTAATGTGCTCAAAGATACCCTGCTGCCATGTCAAAAAGAGCAATTTAAAAAGCACTTCAGTACTTCAGTGACTCAGCTTGTTCATTGACGCTCTCTCCATCAACTTTTCCCTCTTTTTCATTGGCAGCTTTTTCCCTCTAGCCACGCCACTTCGGCTCATCATAAGAAGGTGTCCAAGTGAATATGGGTATCTTGAGGCACTCAGTCTCTGGCCTCTGCATGTCAGTAGATGTCTGTACAGCAGGAGACTTTTTTGGAAAAGGTTTGTGCTTGGGTTTGAATCATCAGAATCAGACTCATATCATTCTCCAAGTATAATAACTGTACTAGAAATTTGTCTTGGTGCCGTTGGTGCAGTAACATATTGACACCTTACAGTATGTATAGTAGCTAGTTGCAGTAGGTATCTCTAAGTTATTTTTCTCCAGTTCACCACCACCGGTGTGCAATAAGAAGGCGGTTAAACTGTAAACTCCAGTCAGTGATCACAATAAGGTGAACAACCACCAATATAAACAAAAAAAGAAAATATTTTCAAACTAGTATTAATATTATGTTGTATTTCCTTGGCATGACAATGCTTTCATACAACTCACATCAACCTAATACTACTTACAGTACTTTAATGCACCTCGAAATTTGTTTTATATCACAAACATAAAGGAGGGTTTACAGTACATCTCTGACCCCGACTCTAAAGACACTCAAACTTTCCGTCTTTACACCACAGATTGCTACTTTCCACAGTCTTCTGTTGAAAATGTACCCTTTTCTGACCTGCTGGCACAGTAATCTTCAAGTGTATTCTTTGTTCTGAGACTTAAAGACCATTGCCCAGGTAGTTGCTACGGCCTCTGCCTTTGACTTCTGGTTATTTAAAGAAAAAAAAGGTCCCATCTGAATGCAGTCACTGTCTCCAGCATGGTCTCACACACATAATGCAGCTCCTCCACCCCTGGCTGCCTTTGTGTAGGTTACAGTTTAATCAATGACCATATAAATTTACAGCCCCTAACGGGTAATTAAAAGCCAATAGTTGTTACATTATCCACATGAAGCATTTGAAGGTTATTTACCAGGTAAGATTAACAGCTGGAATATGAGTTAGCGGAGGGATCATTGGCGTACGTATTCTGCTATGCCTGAGAATTAACAACCACACACACATATGCACACACACAGGTGCGTTCATGCGCATGCACATGCACGGAAACACACACACCTACAGACAGATGTTCACAGTTTCCCTTGAGAATGACAGTATGGCTATTGATTTTCCCACTTTAGGGGAATGTCAATTTGCCTTGCCACTTTTAATTTGCCTGTGCACCATTACCAAACCCACGTAGACATAGAAAGTCTGCTTTCATATATTTTTGCTGTTATTCAAAATGCACAACACACACAGGGGCCACAATAAATCCTTTCCGTCTCTGTGTTAAAAACTTTGAAAACACTTCCACCTGGCTAGGGCTTGTGAAAATCCTGTCAGGGTGACGATGTTCTGAGCCATGCCTGCCAGACAAGACTTTGATTCAGTCTGTGGCACTTGGGAATACCGGTGTGGATTTGTGTCTCTTGTGGGACTGCCATTTCATTACTTCCTTCAGCCATCATATAGACTCAAGTTTATTTCTCTCCCCCAGGCATAGTAAATCTGGTCGGGGGCCAGGCAGCCACACGATGGAATAGTGCTATAAAATGAAGCCTAATCGCCCCGGCCCCTGTAAGTGGTTTTACCTTCAGGGAGCCATTTTGCTTTGGACAGACATGATCAGGCACTGTGGCTATGACCGATAGCAGTTCTGCAACGTCATCCAAGTCCACTAGCAGTCTATAGTCCCAGTAACCCCCTCGCCTTTCAAGCCACATATCCCAACCCACCAACCCCTGATCAATAAAAGAGGAATTGTAAATACATAACTCTTTATGAGGACATCTCACTTCGTGTTTGAAATGCAGTTCTATTTCTTAGAGGAAGGCAACCTCTGACTCCTGTATAGCAGGCCAAGGGGAGAAGCATTCCTCATCCCATTACAGGTTACACAACAGTGCTAGTGGTCTGAACAACAAGAGCAAGCAAAAAAAAAAAAAACAATGTACCTCCTCTTGCAAAATGATTGCTGCCATAACAAGACCTTTGTCTGCCAAATATTAATATTTTTGAGAATGCAGTCATCTATATTTTTGAATTATTGCGTTGTTTTTTGCATTTTTCTGCACAGCATTTTAGAATCTTCACTGGCTGAGTATAGAGCTACTGCATGAACATTGTGTGTGCACAATGTTCTAATTGTGCAAACTATAAGCTACCGTATCCCTCACGAGCCGTACATAGCCCTTCATTCATCTTACGTAATAAAGTCTATTAGAAATCTGCCTTTGTGCACCTGAACGTCGGTGTTAATTACAATGGTAATGGACTTTGTGTTCCCGTGGCTTTTTTTCCCATGACAACCTTCACAGCATTAATTGAAACTCCCCCACCTTCAGGGGAGGGAACGCCTCAATTAACCTCTCCCAGTGCCTAGGACTGGCCAATTACAGCCCCTCATTCTGCATGTCAGCAAACACAGTCACAGTTCAGATAGTGTGTCATCTAAAGGGCGCACCTCTGAGGTCATGACGCCTTTCATCTAGGCATATGCACCACTTTGTGTGTTTGTATGTATGCATGCATGGGTGTGAGCGTGTTGGTGTGTGTGTGTTTGTGTGTGTGTATGTATGTATGTGTGTATTCATTTGGAGAGAGTCAAGTTCTGACCATTATCAAAGTTGCTTTCATTTCTCATTAAAGTATGACACTGATCCGGATTGACTTTTTGACATTGAGTGCCAGTCGATTTCAATTCCCTGTGCATCGCCCCTCCCCCTCCCCTTCCCCTCACCCACACATGCTGCAAAGTTTGATTTGCCTCCAATCCGTCCAATTGAATGAGACCCATTGACCTTCAGAGGGAGGGAGAGAAAGAGAGATGAGAGATAAAGACAGCGGAGGGAAAGAAACAAAGAGAAGCTATTTTTGACACAAAAAGAAAATTAGACAAAAGGAGAGAGAGCGGGAGAGAGGACTCAGACAAGCGGAAAAAGAGACAGGTCAACTGTGTCTTCTGTCCTATCAGACTTCTACTTTTCAGAAAACAGTCAGGAAAAAGAGGAGTAAGAAGAGAGACCATGTGAATGGTCCTTTACTTTCCTTTCCTTTCCTCGTCTCCTCTCATGTGCCCTCATCTCCTCTCTTCTATAGTCCTGATGTGTGTCCTTCTCTCTGTAGTACTACATTGGCTTGTTATCAGCTAGCTGAGTCCTGCTACATCTGTTCCTCATGGCTGCCCAGCCAGGACAGGCAAAAACACATGCGCACACGCACACGCATGTGCACACGCACACACACACACACACAGGCTAGCTGTCAGAAAGAGAGAATCCTGCCAGAAACAAGAGAGGGGGTAAGAACCACATGCCACCTCGTCTCCAGCTGCTCCGCAGATAATTCACAACACCTGCAACTTGTAGGGATGGGAAGATAATGATGAAAAAAAACTGGAAAAAGTGTGTATGTTGGGTTGTGTGTGTGTGTGTGTGTGGGGGGGATACAGGGAGGGAAACAGAAGTAGCAAGGGCAGATAAGAAAGACAAGACACAGCAAATCACCCCCCCCCCC
>OOFE01047604.1:0-12688 GCA_900323365.1 Monocentris japonica
GACGACATTAGGGCCACTTTGGTGGACCATGTCATAAATCATGGCCTGACGATGAGGGAGGCTGGGCAGAGAGTCCAGCCCAACCTGAGTCGCCACACGGTAGCATCTATAATACGGACATTTAGACTGGAGAACAGGTATGTCTTCAACTTCCTACACTAGACTGTACCTATGTAATTGTTGCACATCATTCTGCATCACAGTACAATACAGTGTAGTCCTACAATATTACCATGTTCTTGCATTTTCTACAGATCTGCCAGACGACCTCCTGAGGGTGGAAGGCAATGTCTGTTCACCTATGAACAGGAACTGGCCATTGTTAATATAGTGTTGGCAAACAACACCATCTGCCTACATGAACTACGAGAGCAAATCATCGCAGATCACACAACATTCCATAATATCAACCGTGTCAGTATATCGACACTCTTGCCACATCTTGCGTCAACACCAACTTACGATGAAGCAGCTGTACAGGGTTCCATTTGAGAGGAACTGCGTTAGAGTCAAAGACCTTTGCTATGACTATGTGCAAGTAAGTGTCACTGTACTATACTGTAATACAGTAATAGATTGTGTCCTATTGGCACTGCATAGATGCATTCAGACAAAGCAGTATGTGACCTAGGCAGGTGCCAGGTCACATACTGGGCAGCGCAAGGGAAATATCACCTTGTGTGTCACCATTGGTCTGCAAGGAGTTCTCCATCACCATGCCACCCTAGGTCACTACCATACTGCACACATAATCACATTTCTGGATGCACTACATAATGCAGTTGTACAGGACAGACCAGAGCAGCCCAGGTCTGTTGTCATCTGGGATAGCGTTAGTTTCCACCGGGCTGCACTGGTCCGGGACTGGTTCACCAACCACAATAACTTCACAGTTGTAAACTTGCCCCCTTACTCCCCAGTTCTCAATCCGATTGAGGAATTCTTTTCAGCTTGGCGTTGGAAAGTGTATGACCGCCAACCACATGCCCGCCTCTTCTGCAAGCAATGGAAGAGGCATGCGGAGACATTGAGGTGGGGTCAGTCCAGGGTTGGATACGGCATGCAAGACGATATTTTCCCCGTTGCCTATCCAGGGATGACATTGCGTGTGATGTGGATGAGGTGATGTGGCCAGACCCTAACTGAAGGCGGGGTCCATAAACCATCCACCCCATCCCTTACAATACTATTTTTTGTTAACCATTGCACTGTAATTTTACTGTTGTTATTTTTGTTTCTGTGAGTTTACAGTAATATATTGTATTGATTACTGTACTGTAATTCTACTTTTCTTTGTGTTTTTTTTGTTGTTGTAAAAACCTGCAATGACAAAAAAATAAGCTGTATATTTTTTTTTTCTGAAGCCTTTCTATTTTTGTGTTCATTGAAATGTGAGTAGATGTACTGTACTGGAACAATCTTTCACAGAAGGCTGTATGAGAAAATTAAAAAGGTATACAAAGGTTTTGATTGCAGAGTTTCATTTTGACATAGAAGTGAGATGTTTATCTCCAAGTGTTGTCTTATTTGGCTTGTGTGAAGAGTTTTGACACAATGAGCCAAATTCCGCAACAAGTGTGTAAGCAATCGCAAAAAGCTGTAAAAGATAAAAGGAACCTGAGTGAACAACACAAACAGTTTTTTTATATTTATTTAATGAACAAAGTTTTCCAACACCCATTGCCCCTGTGTGAAAAAGTAATTGCTGGTTGCACCACCTGTAGCTGCAATAACTGCAACCTAATGCTTCCTGTAGTCTTTCACACCACTGTGGATGAATTTCAGGTCCTGCCACTTCATCTCAATTGGGTTTAGGTCTGGACTTTGACTAGGCCATTCCAAAACCTTAAATTTGTTTGCTTTCAGCCATCCTGATGTAGGCCTGCTTGTGTATTTTGGATCATTGTCTTACTGCATGACCCAACTGCACTTCAGCTTCAGCTCACGGACGGATGACCTAACATTCTCCTTTAGAATTTTCTAATACAGAGCAGAATTCATGATGGCAAGTTGTTCAGACCCTGAGGCAGCAAAGCATCACCAAACCATCATACTACCGCCACCATGTTTGACTGTTGGTATGAGGTTCATACTGTGGAATGCTGTATTTACTTTTCACCAGAAATAACAGGACCCATGTCGTCCGAAAAGCTCCACTTTTGTCTCATCTGTCCATAGAACAGTGTTCCAGGAGTCTTGGGGATCAGCCAGGTGCTTCTTGGCAAACTTGCAATGAGCATTCCTGTTCTTCTTAGAGAGTAGTGGTTCCCACCTTGCTACTCTCCCATGAATCTGATTGTGGAATCATGAACACTGACCTTAGCTAAGGTAAGAGAAGCCTGCAGTTCTTTGGATGTTGTTCTAGGATTCTTTGTGACCTCCTGGATGATTTTACACTGAGGTTTTGGCAGGGGGGGGCACTCCTTGGAAGACTACTACTGTTCCAAATTTTCTCCATTTGGAGATTATGGCTCTCACTATAGTTCGGTGGAGCCCCAGAGAAATGTCTTTGTAACCCTTTCCAGACTGATAGATAGCAACAACTTTTCGTCTGGTTTCTTCATGAATTTCCTTTGATCGTGGCATGATGTGCCTCTAGACCACCTTTTGTGCTGGCAACTTCAGTCTGTTAGTAAGGGTAAAAATAAGTGAGATTTTATTAAAATCAATTATTCTATTATTTATTATTGACATATTGGGCAGGGTTGGCTATTATAAAGCCTGTGTTCCATCAGCTGACTGAATTATGCCTTTAATTGGGTTGACTTAAGGAGTGGGCAAAAACTTTTTCACAAGAGAAGATTGCGTTTTGATTACCTTGAACATCACACAAATGAAAGAAGCAACAAACTTAGGTGTCATTTTCTTCTATCAGACTCACTTTAAATACTACTTGAACCCACAAAAGGATTGGACCAAATTAGGATTTGACCATGCTCAGCTCCAAGCCTATGGAGAGATAGTCATGAGCAGGTGCTTGTAAAATGACAGCACCACCTAGAGACTACACAGAGTTGACAAACGATGAGCTATGGCATGCATTATGCAAGACCTCTTCTGACTTGTTCCTTGAGTAGTTCTGCAGTGGGAGGTGGAGGAGGAGCCTTTGGGGGTCATCAGAGCAAAGAGTCCTCGTCTTGGGCCTCTCCACACCCAAAGAGAGTCTCCTCCCTACAATTCTTGCAGCTCCTGGATGTACCCATATGTCTTTGAAGTCTTTGCTATGTACACACCATCTTTTGGTGTTTCTGTTGTACAGCCTTTTGATCCGGAAACAATGCATACTAATGTTGTAGTTTCTATAGATTAAGGACATTTATAGTTATGGAATCAGCCAGTTAAGGGTTATTTTACTCATAACATAAACTGAGTTTGAAATATTTGGAAAAAAGGTATGAATTTGAATTTTCAGAAATAATTTTATGAATTTGATATTGTGATATTGACGAGTTCAGATTATGTACACATTTTCTTGCCATCCTTGGGTCAACTTTGGTGGTCTCTTGCGGTGAAAGTTGTAGTCTAGGGCAGAGCTCTTGCTTCGTAGACTGGCTGCCTGAAAGAAGCATTTGCTGGCATACATCAGGATGTGGTTCTGACTGCCTCAAGGTCAGCAGTACATATATGAAGACATTATTAAGAAATTATGAAGCACATGTATTCATGTCTCCCTGATGGGTTGTCCTGCATTTTCCAGAGGCTCTTAGGATTAATTGTGGTGGTGGCAGGCTACGACCGGGCTCAAGGAGTGGAAAGAAGTGTCTGCAGGGAAGACAATAAGAATGTAGAATATGCTTTCTAAACAGGAGAATCTAAGTGTTTATGAACACTTACCTGAAGGTTAGGCATTTGTACATGAAAGAAAGAAATCTTGACTCTAAATGAATTCCTAATATTTGTCACACAGAAATCAGCGGGACTAAACTGGTTGGGTGCTAGTGGCACACATTCTTAAAATAAACTAGACTGTAGCCAGGTAGGCGACCACAATCCCTGGAGTTTATTCCTTCATAGAGGTAATAGGACTATGTTTTATTTATCTAATAGGTCTTTCTAGCCTAGAGATAAATTATCAAAACATTATTGAATGTTTGGCTCATTTAGCCAACCATACAGTGAGATAGACCAAGTCAGTATGTGGCTCATTCCAAAGGCACAAAGGTAGCCAGCGATGCTATTGTTATTAGCTGGTAGCAACACTACATAATAGACAAAATAATGGAACTGGAAAAACATGCTAGCCCGACCTCCACATTTGCAGAGTAGTTGAAAACATAGTAAAACAAAAAGACCCATTGTATGAGTAATCCTGGTCAGATACCAAGTAGGATTCATAAGTTAAACGAATTACAATGCTAAAGTTAGCTGCTAACCAGAGCCTGGTCCCCAAGTCTTAGCCTGAGTTTGTACTATAAAAATAGAGATTACCCATTCATAGAACTAACTTTCACAGACATTATGTCTGCAAGGAACAAAGGCATTGAAGACAATAGCATTAGCTTGTGTTAGCTGTGTTAGGTCTACATCCAATCGAACGTAAAATACTAAACCTTAGCGCTAGCTAGCTGGTTTCTGAAAGCCGTCACAAGCACTTTGTAGCTGGGCCAAACCTAATGTTGGCTGGCTGAAGGGAGTGGCATTACTCACACATCCAGGAGGAAAAATGTCAGAGTCAAGCCTGGTCCTTTGGCGGCTCTGAGTGCTCTTCACCTCCAAAAGCGGGCCCAGTGTTGACTCTAGTTTAGCCTTTTTTTCTGTCTGAGAGCCTTTACCAGGGTTTCTGCAGGGTTTTTTAAAATGTCAATTCAATTATAAAGGTCTTAAATTGTCTTTTTTGTTGTTGTAAAGTCTTAAATATATTTCAGAGGTTAAAAATCTGACCGGAGATGTCGACTAAGTTACTTTAGTATGTTGCCTTTGATGCAAAATGTATAACGATTTACGCCACTTCAATGGTCAAAGGAACAGATTTGTTTTTTGGCAGTAGAGTGGAACCACACTCGCAATATGCAGAATGAAAAACACAAAACGGCTGGCAAATAATGTAAAATACTACTGTTTGGGTTTTTTTGCATTCGTTTTTGTAGCAAAATTGGTCTTTAATTGCATTCTTAGTGGCATTAAAAAGGTCTTAAAAAGTCTTAAATTTACATTGCTGAAACCTGCAGAAACCCTGCTTTGCGCCAAAGGTTTAGTGTCCACTGGAACCATTGCTTCAGCTGAGAGTTTGCCACTGTCTGTTTTGTAGGTAGTAGTGCACTGTGTACTGTAGTAACTGGTAAATGCAAACTGTTTGTTTTCAGTGCCTTTTCATGAAATATTGGAGAGTGCCCAACAGAGTGCAGAGAACACTGAAAACATACAGAGGGCAGCAGAGAATGACACCATGTTCTCGGTGCTTATTTAGTTTTTTAACAATGTCAAACATCTGAATTATTTTTACTTTAAGACAACAATCAAATTGTCTAACTGAATTTAAGGATGAATTTTCCCTTTAAATCTCAACTGAGAACAAAATGCTCTGCTGTAATTTCTTATGAGTTTGTAAACTGATAATCAAAACTGTAATAATTTAAAATGTTATCACATTTGTCATTTATTGATACACACATCAAGACATTTTTATAACTATTGCTTTATATGATTCACCTGACTGATCTGTCATCTTTTTCCTGTTGACTCAATACATGACTGTGTCAGTGACATCTACCCTCAGGACAGCCTCACCTGAGTCTGACATGGACGCCCGCACAATAACATAATCCCCTTCATAAGAAATACAGGAACCATCAGCCTTTGCTCTGACAAAGTTATCTTCTCCACCATTATACATGATATTGTAAAGATTGTAATCGCAGTCGTTGCCTCTTTCGAAGATCCCCACGGCGAACCAGTTGGAGTAGACGTTTCGGTCATAGGGCACAGAGAACATGATGGCCATGATGTGACTGTAGTCGTTCAGGTCAGAGTTGAACAGGTCATAGGTGAAGACGCCGACGGCTCCGGTAGCGGCGCCAGTTGTCTTGTTGAACAGAGCGCTGCCGGCGGAGCAGGGGCCCACCATGGGCGGCAACGGGACTTCACAGCAGCCACTCTCCATGAACACCCTGACCATATAAACATCATTACAAAAGAGTTCCTGCAGTAACCTCCTGTCCATTACCTTTCACATTGATTCATTGCCCTGCACTTTATTCATCCTAATTCCCTTTTACATACATTCATTAACTCTGTATATATATACCATCCATGCATTCACTGGCCCGGACAGCTCAGTTAGTAGAGCATGAGAATCTCAGTCTCAGGGTTGTGGGTTCGATCCCCACATAGTGTCAAATATCACCTTTGTAAGTCGCTTTGGATAAAAGCGTCTGCTAAATGACTGTAATGTAATTCACAAGCTGCTCTTCCCAGTCCCTACCTTAAACTTATTACTGGTATATGCATATATGCCATCCATCCGCTGTACAACATGATATGTTTGTACTCATCAATAGAAATACATTACCTTGGGTTGGAAAGGGTATAGGAACCAGAGATGTTGTTAATCTCAATGGAGCAGTTGCGATGTGGCATTATGACAGTGGTGCTGGCCCAGCTGTGGAGAACATAGCTGGGGTCAAGTCACTATCTATTCAATCAATTCAACATGTAACTAGAAACTGCAGTCTATTTGCTGTAAAGTTCATTTTCTCTTTTTAAAGTAGAGCATACAGTCCACTCTGTCCATTCACAGTATTTATTACTTTGATGAAACAGTAGGACAGTTGAGAGGGACAAGAGACAACATTCTGGTAGGATCTGATCCGAGGCCAGCAGTACATGCGGCTCTTAATCACTACACCCTCACTGGTCACAGCAAGCATTTTATATATATATATTAATTATAAGCAAGAGATTATATATGACAGCCTTCTCTTTCTCTTTTTTTTTTTAATTGGACTTTTGAAGAAAATCCATTTCCTGAAGTGGATTTTTTTTCAAATAAAAGTTTGAGCCAATTCAATTTACTCATTGTGAGATCAATGTGTAGAAATTTGCTTTTCCCTTAGGATTACACCCAAATGGCACATCACCCCACACCAGTACAGAACCACCAGGACTGTGGACAAGCTCTATTAACTATAACAATTCTATTATTTTGTCCATACCCTGTATATTCACTCAAGGAGAATTTCGAATCCAGGGCTTTTGCTTTTACCAAAGTACTGTTCTATCCGAGTATTTCTACTTTTACTTTTTTTATATACTTCTGCCCCCGCTGACTAAATTTTACACATTATGAGAACATAGGAGCACTCACCGTTTTCAGATATGAAGGCACTCCTAAGTGCTGAAGCAGCAGTGTTTGAGCTGACTGGTCCTTGGTCCGATTTTCAAGCTGGTTTGAAACAATGCAGTAGTGAAGTCACCTTGAACAGGAGCTGCTTTGCCCACTGGTTTTTATTGACTCAGGTAATCAACCTCCAGGCACCGGTTAACTCCCTACTTATCTCCACTTTACTATCAACTCCCTGCTCTCCACTGTTCCCAGACCTCACCAACGGGCCCACACCTTTATCACCTTAGTAAATACATCATATGTAATTCTCAAACCCCAGTGATCACAGATAGAGTATGGCTTTTTTCTTTTTTTCAGACTGATTGGATCAGGCTGATTTCATCCTGAGGTGCTTTTGTTTGAACCTTTTGTAAAATTGAAATCCTTTATTTATATAGGGAGGGATGTGCCTAGAGCGAGGTCTCATTTTCTGGTGTGTCCTGTTCACAAGGAAACAACAAAAAGCAGAATATGAAAATAGAATATGAATGAATCCCTCTGAGCACAGCAATATTGTAATGAATTTAAACCTAAAATATAAGACTACTAGGAATTATGGTAATACATTTTATTTTGAAGAGAACCTTGCAGTAAGATTTCAAGAGTCTGGTAATGGGTTGCAGCCTTTTGGAAGGCATTGCACGTGAAAAATAAATGCATTATTACCACTGTACGCAATGCAACACACAACATTCTCTCATCACCACAGCAAATTGATTAGGCTGATTGCATCTGTCTGTTCTGAGGCCAAATGGATCAATGAATTGAGCATTCTACCTTTTCGATCTCTTTCATTCTTTTCTTTGATGAAACTCAATTACAGTCCCAACCCCCACATACAGTATGTTGGGAATCACATATGGTCAGCTGATGAGTTAGGCATCAGCTGACCAACATATGAACAATAAGGCTGTAATTTCTTAATTACTCATTAGATGTTGCTGAAGATGCCTTCAAATTAAAGCTTACAGTTTGCACTTAACGGTGAACAAGGCTTTTAAGTTTGACTTTTAAGTATTCTTGAGAAAAGAGTAAATGCAAAACCCAATGTAGGATTAATGAAACATAAGGACTGGATTTTGGCATTCAATATTAGACCTGGAGTAAAAACAATTGTTCTTATATTCGGTGCACCTGGTGTGACCTGGTAGCTCCATAAAAGGTGCGCTGCACCCTGACAGATTTTCACCCCCCTGAGTCTCTTGGCGAGCCACTCAACAAGCTTCTCACAGACTGCTTGTGATACATGGAACAGAACCTTAACGTTTGTGGTCTGGCTGGTGGAAGCGAACAGACAAGGTGACTGATTACATGACCATGACTGGGCCAGCGACCAAAATATCCCCTTGGAAGGGTCCTTGGTTACATTATATGCAGTAAGATACATTTATTGTCCCATAGCACAAAATGACCATTATACTGTATGTCTGTGGCAGGTTGATGACCCAATGATTACTTCACCAGGTGCTGAGAATTCTGGCTTTCAAAATTCAGTTTCTGGCCCGTACTGTGTTTTGGAACAAAAACTGCCCATCCACTGGAATTTCAACACAACCCCCAAGACCCATTCTGAAACAAAGAAATATACAAGAAATGGACTGTTTTTTTACCATTTACCTTAAAGGATCAGCCTTGGTACTGGAAATTGCATCATGACCCATTTGTCACTCTGCTTACTCCACAAAGATGTGTTCTATCTCCAAAGCCCTTAGTGATCCAATAGCAGCAAATAAGCCATTCCCAAATTGTCAGAGTTGTCTCACTGCTCTTGGGTCTTTATACTTTATAAGATCTATCAGCATTGTTAAAATGACACGTGTTCACAATTAACCTATTAATTTAAATATTCATTTAACAATTAACCTATTCATTATACATTTAACATAAATTATTGTATCAATGGTGACTGCTAATTTTCTTTTTGTTTTACATGCAGCATAAAGCCTACACAGAATACATTTCTTGAGTTAGTTTAACCTTTAAGAACATTTCAAATGAATCATGACCTGAGAAAAAGAGAAAAAAGTTTTTGTGAAATTGTTTGTAAGCAGAATTTAAGATGAAATCTGTTTGCACGCATGATTCATGAGGCAGTTAACATCCAACTTTGTTAACATCAATAAATGTTAAACAAATAGTTGAGGTGCTCATTGTATGTACCGATATAGCCTTCTCTACTTTTTATGTTCATTTATATTACATGTTCTATTACATTATTCTGCCTCTTCACATGGCACACCTGAAAAGTAGGGCTTGCTCAATATGCTCCACCCTGTATAAATACAGGTTGAATGAAACAGTGTGTGCGTCAGACAATAGACAAACAGCAGTGTATGTTTGTGCGTGCTATTAAGGGATATATTGTGATATTTGTTACACAAATGTCAATGAGTTTCATAGGCAGGTGATGGCTAAATGTGTTGGATTTCCATCCAAGCCATGTATTTCCAGGCAGTTAGTTAAACCTAATCATCTATTTTTGTATTTTTGTTAGACTGTCATAATTACAGGTAATTGTAATTAGAAGTAATAATTGACACAATTCCTACTGGTCGCCGATGGATGTCCATAAGTCATATATTGCTTTATGCCCCTTTAAAATAGTAAAATAAAGTATTTATTCAGACAAATCCAATTATTCATGCCAAAAAAATTCCATGCTTAAAAAAAAAAACACTAAAAAATATAGGACCATTATCATTCAAACTGTTTTTGTTGCTCCCACACATTGCAAGAGTAATATGTTTTAATGAGCTTTAATTAAAGAACTGCTGATCTCAGCAGATATCACGTGATTAAGTCTGATAAGGTTGGGATTGAATTGGGGTTAAGGTGTCACTAGTGCTGACACTTGTCTCTTTATATTGCTATCCCAATGATGCCAGGAAAAGGTATGGACATCCCTGCCAGAGGGTCATGCATGCTTCATGTATTGATCCCTGTGCTGTTAGTTGTATTCATTTTGGGTTATGGTGGACATGGCAGTCGTTTTGGTTTTGACCAGGCTGCTTTGGAGCATGCTTTGTTCTTTCCTTTAGTTTTTGCCGTTTTGCCTTTGCAGTTTTATTTGTTTGGTGCAAGAATGTTTTCTATATTTCTGGTGTTAATGTGTTGATTGAATTCTTATATTTTATGGAGGATTGGGAAAACCTGAAATTTGTCAATTGAAAAATTAAAATTTGAAAAATTAAATTGGAAAAACATTTGTCAAACTAGGATGACATTTTATAACAGTATGCCTTCCCTACCTTTCAGTAGTTCTATATCTGTACCCCAGTTGTTTGACTTCTAACCTTATCATCTTCCTCATCAGACACCAATCAGGCGCTGCGGCTCTGTCTGGGTACCACGGCAACGGGGGCGGAGTTCGGAGCTGTCTCTGCCCTCAGCATCAACCACGACTGCTCACGACTTCTCTGTGGTTTTGCTAAAGGACAGGTGTATACACACACACACACACTATCACAAAGGCACTCATACACACATACTGTATATACAGTACATGCAGATACTCATGGCACATTTAGGTTCTCCTTGTAAAACAGGGGTGAGATGAGTCAAGAAGATGGAGGCAGGACACAGTGGTTAAACTGGAATAATATGTTTACTGAAGGTACCTTGATGTGCGTGGTTTTTAACGTGGAGACAGAGATGATACATGAGATGATACGTCTCCCACACTGTCCTATACTAAAAGAACACACAGTCAACCGGGGTCTGCGCATTGGTGCAAATGAAGCCAATTTTGCTTTCTATTTCCTATAATTACCAGAGTGTGATGTCACTGGTTCCCAATTGGTAGGACTCTAGGTAAGGGAATCAGCCAATCAGACGCTGTTACATAAAAGCCTATCAGAATCTAGTTTGCCTCAAGCCTAGATAGAATCCAGTTTCTGTGACAAATGCTAAGGGGATGTAAACAAAGACAATGAGGGCATGTCTCCTTTCACAGTAAGTGAATGTTCTGAATTTGGTAATTATTTACCTGAACTTTGTAACTTTAACATAGTCATGTGTAACCTCAGTGTGTGCTAGAAAGATGACAGTGACATAAGGGGCTCTATTTTTGTGAATCAAAGCACAGTGCAAGGCGCAGGTCTGAAGTCTATGGTGTATGGCGCAAGTGGTTGTTGTTTTGGGTGTTTGGTGCAGTGGTCAAAGAGGTTGGATAAAGAGGAATATATTATCAGTAGGTGTGGTGAGGACTGGCTTCAATTCTGGCCAATCAAATCAGCTCATTTCATCCCCTTTAAAAGCAGTTTTGTGATTGCTGCGCCAAGTCCCAGCGGGTACCGCCATAAAAGCTTCACCCAAGAAGAAACTGATATTCTTGTCCAGGAGTTGCAGAGTTGCAGTCAAAGTCGCATGTATGGCATCTCAAACAGGCCCCCAAGGGCTGATGATGTAAAATTGGTTTGGGAAGAGGTTGGAAATATGTGAATTATTTAATTGTCAAATTCAATTATTTGTCATTTATATGTACAGCTTCACCTACAGCACACAAGGAGCGCAATGCACAGCACTCCTCCTCAGACAACGCAATATTAGAGATCCACCGGCTGTATATGCACTCCCGTAATCGCCTTCTGCAACTCACAATCACATACTCTCATAATCATATACTCCATAATTTAGTTTAACTTTCTTGAGTCTGACTGGGACTTTATTTCCCATGGGAAATTGTAGGGCAAGCTCATCTGAGTAAGGGAATTAAAGGCTTTACCAATCTGTAAAAAATAATTGTAATTGTCTATGCAACGGCTAGCTTGGGGACCCACATGACAGCAATTAAAAAATGTTCCATCAATTATAGAAGATATACACTCACCGGCCACTTTATTAGGTACACTTTGCTAGTACCGGGTCAGACCCCCTTTTGCCTTCAGAACTGCCTTAATTCTTCGTGGCATACTTTCAACAAGGTGTTGGAAACATTCCTCAGAGATTTTGGTCCATATTGACATGATAGCATCACGCAGTTGCTGCAGATTTGTCGGCTGCACATCCATGATGCGAATCTCCCGTTCCACCACATCCCAAAGGTGCTCTATTGGATTGAGATCTGGTGACTGTGGAGGCCAGTGGAGTACAGTGAACTCATTGTCATGTTCAAGAAACCAGTTTGAGATGATTTGAGCTTTGTGACATGGTGCATTATCCTGCTGGAAGTAGCCATCAGAAGATGGGTACACTGTGGTCATAAAGGGATGGACATGGTCAGCAACAATATTCAGGTAGGCTGTGGCATTTAACCCATGCTCAACTGGTACTAAGGGGCCCAAAGTGTGCCAAGAAAATATCCCCCACACCATTACACCATCACCACCAGCCTGAACCGTTGATACAAGGCAGGATGGATCCATGCTT
>OOFE01047611.1:0-12191 GCA_900323365.1 Monocentris japonica
GCCCTTATCAAAGTTGCTCAGATCCTTTACGCTTGCCCATTTTTCCTGCTTCCAACACATCAACTTCAAGAACTGACTGTTCACTTGCTTCCCAATATATCCCACCCCTTGACAGGTGCCATTGCAACAAGATAATCAATGTTATTCAATTCACCTGTCAGTGGTTTTAATGTCATGGCTGATAAGTGTATGTCCTCCTGCAAACACATCACCGTGCCGTGCACAAATTTTTTGAGGGCCAGTGGCTCAAGCCAAGAAATAAGGCACCCCCTGCTACCCCCCACCCCACCCTGGTCTACTGTCTTGCTAGAGCAGAAGTGCCTGGACAGTCTCACTTAGAAGATAGGGCAGTTATCCAATTATCAGTTGTCATCCTGGCATTTGGCAGCGTTAGATACTGATCGATTGCTATTTTTTCCCCTCCTCTGTAGCACTTTGAGATTGAGAAGCACAGCACCCCTTTGCTAGCTGGCACCAGCTAGGCATAGTGGTGGATCAGCAGTTTTACAACTGCTGGGTCCTCAGGTCCTGGGGGGACACAGCTGTTCCAAGTCAACAATCAAGCCAGGTATCTGAGAACAGCCCCTATTTTAAAATGTCAGAATCTCAGAAACAGCAGAGAGGAAGGTGGTTGCAAGTAGGAGTGCAGACTGAATCTCTAAGACATTAAGAAGGGTTGAAGAGGAGAAAGTGGAGTGTGTGATGCTGACTGTGCTGTGTATGACAATCATTATAGAAGAGACAAAGGCGGACTGTTAAACCGCAGAAACCCGACCCATGAGGAACAGACAATCTGTATCTTCCTGGATTTTCCCTTACCACCTGTAATAAAAAGTAACTGTTATTTGCACATTGACCACTCCCGGCTCATCATTTACCGAGTTTCAGAGGGCCGAAGCGGGCAGGTTTACCACAAAAGTGCATTACAAACAAACTGTATTTTATTTTTATGTACTTAATCCATCATCACACATCACACACAAAAGATAATGTTTCTGGCAAGCTGGCGTGGACCTGCTTCCAATCCTTTAGTTTGCACTGAAGCCACTTAGTTTATGCAAACCACTGTAATTGATTATAGGCGGCTTATACAACAACACAAGATGACTTAAAGGTCCCGGATCATATAATTTTTAATGAATGTGAAAAACTGTTTGTCCTTAACAGGGAAAAGTGGTGTCTGGTGCTGAAAACATTTGACCAATCGGCTATAAATGAAGATTTGCACTGCTGATTCATTAGTTGTCGTAGCTCATGAAGGCCGACTCAACAAAATCCGTATTAACCATAACCATACTGAACCCAACAATAATACTAATGAAAGCAAAAGCAAGTTATCGGCTAAATAGCGAGTTAGCAGAGTTAGCTAGTCGCCTTTCCTCAGGCAGGTTGTTCCAAAGTTTTAGGGACCAAACAAATGGTTTTTATGCCATGCAATATCAAATTGAATTCAAACCAGTGAAATAATGCAAAAAGATAGTCTCAAACATATCTTTATTTGTAGTAATTTCAAAATGATATAACTAGAAGAGCATTTACAACCTCATTGACACATACAGTCTGCAAATACTGTTTAGTTAACATTACCTCATTCAAAAAAACCTTTACACTTAGCGGAGATGAGGTTGTCGTGTTCTAGCGTCAGCCATTTCCCACACAAATAAAAAATGCATTATGAATGAGCATGCTGTGGCAATGCATGAGTTTGTTTCAATATAATTTCATCATTGTGTTAAAGTTCACAATGTATCACAGAATGATTCATTCATTGGTCTTTTCTCCAGAGTTGATATTCCCAATTAACCACTGGCTTCTAGCCAAACCACTGGAAATGTTAATGCGATTAAAGCTGCACTAGCCAAGATGTTTATGTCTTATCAGCCTGAATCAGGTGTGTCTGCAACAGAGAAGAGCGTCCCATCCCCACTAACTGAGATAGAGTCACCCTATTTGGCCAAATGAAATTCTGGAAATCTTCTCCACACAGGAATTCCCTGCTATTACAGTAACATACCTCAGGTAATGAACATAAAAGGGCCAAAACAAAGTGTGCAATCTGCTCACCCCTGCATTAAAACAAAGATCAACTTCAACAAACACATCTCGATATGTGAAACAATCTTGTTAGGCTTAAAAATGCAGTACACTGTACCAGCTATGTTAAATACATTCAAAATAAGTCATGCATTCGAAGATGACTATGCACAAATAAATTGTTAAATAAGAATGTTATGGAGAATGCCATTCAGCCCCTCGAACTGAGCTGTAGATGGAAAAATAAGTGTCTAAGCACTTCGAAACAGCAATAGGGATTTTTATCATTAAACAATTTCAACCCTGTTAAATGAAACAAACCTGCTGTTAAATGCAAATACACATTAAGTTGACATTGATGGTTTATCAAATCTAGAAAATTGCTTTTCATGACACTCGTCATCAAACTCTGTCTTCTGGGTTGAAAAAAAGAGCTCCAACGTAAAAGGCAAAAACAGTCCTCGGAACATTGAAGCTGGCCAGTTATACTTTGTTACAAGGCTCGGAAAAAAACATGCACTCATGCTAAAGATATGTTCTGCTTGCAAAGGCCCCAACGGCAACAAGCATTCATCCTTTCAAGTAGGCTTGCAAGGGAGGAAAATTAAAAAAATACTCTATTCAGGAAGTAGGCATTCATAAGCATTACAATATATAGATGATCATATTTGATTTTGTCTACTATGCAAACAATATGAGATTCAAAGTCTATGGAAGTGTAGCACCACCTCCTTTACAAACAACATGCAGTCACTTCAGAACCACACTCAGAAACTACAGTAGAAAGTTTTTGTGCAACCCAGCGAAACATGAAAAAGGTTCACACAGCATTCATCTGTTGTTACCGGCTGAATCTGTTTCTTCCCCCTTTCCCTTAAAATCTTCTGCTCCCTCCCTGTCCAGCTAAGGCTCAAGTATTTGGCTGAAGCTCCAGCACAAGGAACAAGGTTTTAGAAAAGACTTTAATGTGCCACAAGTGTAGAAAAATTGTTAGAAGTCAGAAAAAGCAGATGGCTTTGAATATTCAGGACAAACTATCCAAATCTTTTCCTCCAAGTAATCCATAATGCATGACACCCTCACTTGAACCTATCATTCTTTCCCTGTGCAATATTTACAGTCGGCTGAGGCAGCTCTAAAACATCTACTCAGTTCAATAAATTAACCCTGCACAGTGAGCTCCTAAATTATTTGCACAGGAACATGTTTTTTGTCAGTGTTATTTTTGCTCCATAATCTTATCACTTGGCATGTGAAATGGCAATTTTGAGGTTGAAGTACAGACGCTAGCAGGTTTGTTTCAGACTTATCGTAGACTGAATCTGATCGGCTAATACCAACATGTATTTACTGTATAATATCGAATGATTTAGCACAATAACACAAACATTTTCATCTACTCAGCAGGCATGAATAGTACCTGCCTATATTAATCAATATACTTATGAGAAAAAAATA
This sequence comes from Monocentris japonica, assembly GCA_900323365.1. NCBI lineage: Eukaryota > Metazoa > Chordata > Actinopteri > Trachichthyiformes > Monocentridae > Monocentris > Monocentris japonica. Next base: position 3,493 of record OOFE01047611.1, read on the forward strand.
CATTTCCACTTTTTTCTTACTGTATTTTGTGCAGGTATTTTTGCACCCAACTAGTCCTCTCCAGCACAGTATTGTTCAAAAAATGACACAGGATTTTTTTGTTGTGGTGAAATAAGGCCATATTCAGCACTAAATGATGCAATAATGTTTTCGTGGGGCTTAGTACTCACAATGGGCAAATGAAGCCAAGCAGAATTCAAAAGCCATCTGAACTCCTGAAGAAGTCTGAGATTCTTTTATTTCAGACCGGCCTGAGTTTATTTCTGAGCGTTCTCATAATTTGCAAAAGAAAATGCTGACTAGTACTGCTGAAGTGTAAAAACACTCCCAAGTCTGCAATCCCTAAACCAGACTGCATTTTCAGATGCTATCTCCAGCCTTTTTTGCATTTTAATGTAGTTCTGTAAGAAGTAGAGTATACTGTACACAGTAAATTACACTGTGCAAAAAGGGAAGCGGTAGTCTTCTGAGATGTCATTGAATATGGCTGGTGCTGTGTGCTTTAACCTCAAACTATTGTCATTTCACAGTTAAAGAGTACAGAACCAAAAAACGCATTGCTGTTCAAGTACTGATTAGAGTTCACTGGGCAGTAAATATCCTCAATTTTGCTTGAAACGCTGTCCTGCAAAGAATCACTGATATCAATAGAGGCCTCATTAACCTCACAATACCACTAATACCATTTCATATTTTCTTCGATTGCCCACTGTTTGCACTGTGATGGCCAGAGAGCATCTTCGCAGTGTTGAGATGAGCAGCTCTGTCAGAATACAGCAAAAATATCTCCAGTGCATACAAAGTCTAGAAAAGTCCACTAATAGAGGTATACTTTTATTCAGGTTTCCCACCACAGGCCATGACTTGGGCTGAAAACAATCATTTGATGCGATGGATGTGGACGATGAAGTTGGAAAACACATTCCTGCTCTATTCCTGATATTCCCAAAATTCCATGACCAGTGGGAATCATGTTTATTTCCCAACCGGCGTTGTGATTGGCTGCATTCACTGTCTGCTTCTTCACAGATATTGGTTACCTCAGCCTCTGGATAGATGTTGTTTCAAGGCTCTCATCACGATGAGTGACAAGGGTTTGGGGCATGAACTTAACCAACTAAGCGGGAGAAGGGCGAGACTAAGAATGCATTTCAAACCCAAAATGCAAAAAGTTGCATGTCGTAGATTTAACCACATTGAATCCCAGGTGTAAATACAGCTAAAATGTATTGAAGACGGATAGTGGTAAGATTTGTTTTTTGTCAGGGCAACACTTCCGATTTGAGCGTTCAAATGCAAGTCGCATGTCGTTTGCATGCCTTGATTTCGATGTTTTGATTTTGCTACGTTTTGAGTGTGAATACAGCCTTTGCTTTCAATGTGTGCAATGTTTTCAGAGTTAAATGGGCAAAGTTGACAACAAATAATTCTCAAGGTGGTTTAGATTTTGTTGTTCTATACACCGATCAGCCACAACATTAAAACCACTGACAGGTGAAGTGGAAAAACATCCATTATCTCGTTACAATGGCACCTGTCAGGGGGTGGGATGTATTGGGAAGCAAGTGAACAGTCAGTTCTTGAAGTTGATGCGTCGTTTACCTGGGGAAGAGATGGCACCAGGATGCACTCCGGGAAGAAGGCAAGCCGGCGGAGGCTTGATAGTCTGGGCAATGATAGTGATAGTCTGGGCAATGTTCTGCTGGGAAACCTTGGGTCCTGGCATACTTTGACACGTGCCACCTACCTAAACATTGTTGCAGACCAAGTACACCCCTTCATGACAACGGTATTCCCTGGCAGAAACTCTGGCAGTGGCCTCTTTCAGCAAGATAATGCGTCCTGCCACACTGCAAAAATTGTTCAGGAATGGTTTGAGGAACATGACAAAGGGTTTAAGGTGTTGATTTGGCCTCCAAATTCCCCAGATCTCAATCTGATCGAGCATCTGTGAGATGTGCTGGAAAAACAAGTCCGATCCACGGATGCCCCACCTCACAACTTCCAGGACTTAAAGGATCTGCTGCTAATGTCTTGGTGCCAGATACCACAGGACACCTTCAGAGGTCTTGTGGAGTCCATGCCTCAAAGGGTCAGAGCTGTTTGGCAGCACAAGGGGGACCAATACAATGTTAGGCAGGTGGTTTTAATGTTATGGCTGATCGGTTTAAGTAAAATACACATTGCTTATGATGTTAAAAATGTTTCCCATTGAGTTTAAACACTGAATCATCGGCATAAGCCTTCCCTTAATATCTAATAAACATATCAAGATGATTAGGAAGCTGTCTACATCCTTAGGTGTGAACCCTACTCCTTCTTCCGTCCTTCTTTCTCAAAATGCGTTTTTGCGTGTTCCTGTGTCCTCCATGACACATAATATCTAGCGGCCGAAATACGATTCCAAAGCAAAACAACACTGAGGGCGTTGGACGGATAAAGATCCCTGAAGTTTACTTGCCAACCGAGGATGCATCGGGTGGTGACTTGGCTGCCGAGAAAATAGCAAAGGAAACCCCCAAGATTCATTGGGAGAACAATGCATCATGTCAGTGCGATAGTCAACAGTACAGAACCAGTACAGAACAGCTGAGAAAATTATCACCTGTGCGTCTTCATTGATGGCATGACATCAAGCACACAGCCCAACTGTAGTGATGCATTCTGTGCACTCACGTTCTTGAGAAGTTTGTCCTCTCAGAGACAACTTGGGAAGATCATTCTCCACAAGGACACTAGTATTTACTTGGACTTCTTTGATAGTTTGGGAATTATCAGTGTGGTGATACTTTAGGGGACAGGACCTGCACTTAAGGAGTCACTGGCTTGAACGTCACTCTTAAGTTACAAGCCATTGACATTCAAGAAGATACCCTTCTGATGGGTTGAAGGCAACACACACACAAACACACTCTCCACACTGCGCAGCATGCATGACTCAAGGTGAAGAGAGAGAGATGGGGAATGTGGAGACCCAAGGCCCAGCTTTCCTCCCCAAATTCCACAGATGAATATGATCTAATGGCGCATTCCCACTCCCTTGGGGTTAGCTGAATGATCAAGTACTAGGATGAAGCTACTTGGGTTTGGGACTGACTGTAGCTACAGAGACATTTACAACAGTCCAATCACCATCTCTGCATGGATCTCCCGCTGTAGCCCCCTCTTTGTGAACCTCCTTTCCTTTCCACTCCACTGAGATCTGAAGAGCTGCCAATCTCCTTCTTTGCCTCTTCTCTGCTTCCTTTCATGCCATCCTGGATTCGTTCAAACTCTCTCACCCCTTTCTCCGCTTTCTGTTTTTACACTCTTGTCTTTCTTGGTGTTGGTCTAGGAGCCCACACCGAGGACCTTCTTCATGTGCTCGTACACCACGTAGGAGATGCTGACGGCAGGAATGACTTTGAGGAAGTTGGGTGTGATGCCACGGTAGAGGCCTGGTACACCCTCATGGGATATGATGTATTTGAACTGGCCCATCATGGACAGTTTGGGTTTGCCCTCAATGGTGGCTAAAGGGAGGGGAAGAGAGGGAAGTTAAAGGGGCTCATTTGAAAGGCAGTTCCATAGCTTGATCAATGTTACCATTATACAGCTGAAATGTTAGGTTCCATTTCCCATTCATTCATAGATAATGGCATTATTAGCCATAACTTCTTAACAGTGTAGGTAGATTTACCATTCGCTATAAGATTGTGAAATGACTACATACTGTATGTTTCTGTGGAAGCCATCGGTCGATGTCTTATTTATGAGTTCCTTGTGAAATACTACACTACCCATGAGCTTTAGTGAGTTCCACCAATTGGAGACATCATTGCTACCATAGAAACGTTACCCATGTTGTGCATGGTTGGTCCCTCTTAAAAGCTTGGGCTTCATCTCGTAGCTGGTTGGTTCAGTTCAAAACTTAAAACTCTTTATTTACGGATTTTTTGAAATGTCTAAGGAGAAAAGGACTGGGAAATTTACTTCTGGAACGAGGGCCTTTTTCAAAATTATGCTGTTAAAATAAGTATCAAAATTAAACATGAAGGTGATCTTCTATGGTAAAGATGACTTTTTTTCTATGTCTCACCCTGGGCCTGCATGCGGGTCCGGATCAGGGCCAATGGGTAGGAGGCCAACTGGCCACAGGTGCTGGAGATGGTACCGCAACCCAGCAGGACCAAGACTCCTGGGTCTGCCGAGCCTACACAGTACCTCTGGAGCCAGGCATTCTTCAGAGTCTTGAAGGACGGGGAGAAAAAAAGGGTATTAGAAAGGAGAGTTGAGCATGGAACCCAGGAGAAGCGAGTAAGGAGGTGAGTAAGAGGAGTAAGGAGGTGAGTAAGGCGCAAGTAGTAAGAAAAGTAGGGTAGGAGAAGGGGGAAAGAGAATAAGGAAATTACACTGCAGCAAAAGTGGCTTGACAAAGCGTTTGAAAATTTGATAAATCAGGGTGCTTACAACTTTCATTTTTGTATTATTTTGTCTCTGTCTTTGTCTCTCAGCCCTCATTGCTGAGAGACAAAGAGAGAACACCTGTCAATCAAACAGTGTTGATGAATCAATCAATCAGCTTTATTTGGCACTAACACACATATGCATGCAGTGAATTTGTGTGTGAAACTGTGATGTCTTTTTCATTGGATTTTCTGCTGATGAAGTTTGAGTTTCTGTAGGTACTCTTATCTTATCTGTCTGTTCAGGTATGGTAACCTCCCAGTGCTTTCCTAATTACGAAATATAGGAAACTCCTCACTTCCTGTGTGCCAGAGGACTTTCCCAGGAAAGACCTACCAGACACCAGGTCTTTAGCAAATGTAAACACTTTCATGAACTGGATAGACGTTAATTATGGTTTTATATCAATAAGTGATAGAGAGTAGCAAAACAGATATCAGATATCAGAGTACATCACTGGGCTGATCTCTAATTAGAAAAACAGGGCACTAAGAAACTGCATAGAAAATGTAAACATTTAAATACTTTTGCAAGACCTGCAGACACCCTGGTCAAATGTATTTTTGTGGATACTATAACTGGCAAAGGCAGTTGGGTGGAACACTGATTTATTTTTTTTGAGGAGCAACCTAGCGTTAAAATTAGTTGAAGTTGATCAACTGATCTAGAGACTCGTGCTAATTGCAATAGTGACTAGTGTAATGAAAAAACTACTAGTAAAAAGAAATGTAGATATCTAAATCTAGGGGTGGGTTTAAAAAATTGATTTTCTGATTCAAATCAATCTTCATTTGAATGATTCAATATCGATTCATATAATCCCGAGATCGATCTTTTTTGTGGTTGAAAATGATGGCTTCCAAAGCTTCATTAATATACTAGAACCACGCTATGTTTTACCGACACGCATTTGAGTGAAGTGGCAATCTCAAACCTGTATGCTTATCTGAAACATAGCTTCGCAACTTCACTTAAGTCGGCAGAGAGAGTCGCCCTAACTTGTGACAGCTGGTCATCCAGAGCAACGGTTTCGTACCTGACAATTACTTCTCACTATATCGACGATGACTGGAGACTCATGTCTGATGTTTTACAGACTAGGGCAATTGAAACCAGCCACACGGCGAGTAATCTAGCTGAACTGTTGTCCGAGGCACACACTCAATTTAGCCTTACAGCGCGCTGGAGATACTGGAACGCTTCCTGGAGCAGCAACCAGCGATCTCGGCAGCTCTGCACCTGACACCTGAAGTGCGCAGGGACGAAAGCGATCTCTGCACTCTGACAGAGATTGACTATATCCCAACTATATCCGTCATTGCGCCTCTGCACGCACAGCTGCTAGAGGAGATGAGCAGTGTCCCCCACGACTCCACAGTGATTAAGGACCTCAAGACTGCTGTATACAACAGCTTGAATTCAAGGTATGCTTACTTAACGTGTGTGTGTGTGTGTGTGTGTGTGTGTGTGTGTGTAACTGTATGCATGCATGTGTATATCCAATGTAATGATATAAAAGTGATTATAAATATGTGAAATCTCTTTAAGATATGTGGCCCTGAAGGACAAGCTGTATGTAGCATCAGCATTAGATCCTCGCTTCAAGGCCCTGCCTTTCTTGTCCGATTAGGCCTGTGATGATACATTCTCTAGACTGATGACTGGAGCTGCTGGTCTGGAGCAAGTGGAGGCATCTAATGCAAGTTATAGAAGTATAGAAATAACAGATTGTTCCTGTACACTAGCATTTGAATATACATTCGAAATAGTCTATTTCTTTGTGTTAGCAATATTAAACAATTGAATTTCTTCAGTGACTGGAGTTCCCCATTGATTTTCCAATTAAGTTTATTCCTGAATATTTTCATCTTTCAACAGCAAGAATCTGATGGTGACGGAGCTGAGGAAACTGCCTGTACAGCAGGAAGACAACTCCCTTGGTCCTGTTGAAGTGGATGATCCCCCTACTCCACCAAAGAGGTCAAAGGAATCTTCTGCATTGATGGCTCTCCTTGGGCCAGCCTACACGCCAAAAGCCACGGTATCACAGAAACCTCCGGCTGACAAGGCACAGGAAGAAGTGAACAGATACAGGGAAGTAAAACCTGTTCCACTCTCTGAAAACTCTCTGACCTGGTGGAGGGTGCATGCAGGGGAGTATCCCCTTTTGGCTCACCAAGCAAAGCGGTGTCTTTGTATCCCCGGGACCAGTGTCCCTTCTGAGAGAGTTTTCTCAACCGCTGGCAACATTGTTACTGCACAAAGGAGCTGCCTCCCTCCGCAACATGTAGCTCCCTTTCTTGCAGAAAAATCTTACAATCTCCAAGAAGTGAGAGAGCAGTCATGAAGGGGCTTTAGTTTCATGGACTTCACAGTTTACATTGTCCAGAGGTTTTACAAGACTGTTTTTCAACATGTTCCAAAAAAAAACCCTGATTTCTTGCACTATTTTCAAAGGCAATTCAGAGCCTTTTCTGATTGTTGGTTTACTTTTACTTATTAATTAATATATGGCTGTATTTCTCTTTTGGTCGTTTCTCTTCTGATACACACTGTATTTAGTGTGTATTCCAACCACTGTAGTTGATTGCACAAAAGCTTTGTGAGACAATCACAGCAAAGTGTATGTTTTCCTGAGGTATTAGTGATGTTTACATGAGGTATGTTTGTAGCCACCTTATTTACACTGACTGCCTGGTGATTCGATATAAAATCTAAAGTTTTTTATTTTATACTATTTTTATCTGGTCACTCAATACTCACTGACTGAAGAGTCTGTAGAGTTGCACTGTATTGTGTTGACTGCTGTAGTGTGTTGGTCATCATAAACAAAAACTACATTAATGTAACTGCCAGTGCTTTGGGGTCAATTCTTAATGTAAACATTAATATTTTTAATAATGCACCAGGTTAGAGGGTTCCTTGTACAATTTACAGCGTTAATTCTCTGAGAATCTCTTTCATATCCAAGCAAAATTAGTATTGTAACTGAAATATCCCTAATCGGAAATTGAATCGGGACCTTGTGAATCGGAATCTAATTGAATCGGGAAATCAGTGGCCATACCCACACCTAATCTAAATCACATGCTGATCACTACTAGTGAAAATTATTAGTCACTAGTACCTATTAAATTAGAACTAGTATCTATTATATAGCAACTAGTAAAATTACAATTACGACTAGTATCTGGCAGAAAAATGACTAAAAAATAACTACTAGTGCCTATTTTTTCTAGTGACTAATGCCTTTTAACTGACTAAAGTACTCTATACTTCTCGTACTCTATAGTGACTAGTGCCTTTTAGGGAATACTAAAAATGAAATTAGTCACCTGTAACTTTAAAATAAGTATTGGAAATATTAGATTGTTACTAGTAACAACAGAAAGGTGACTAGTAAAAACAGTTTAGTCTTGCAGCAACTAGTAAAATGACAGTAGTGACTAGTAGCTGGCAGAAACTAGTGACAAAAACAGAAGTACTTGTGCCTCATTTTTAGTGACTGGTGCCTTTTAGGGAATAAATGACCATGATTCCATGTTTTCGATGACTTTCCATCACTAAATGGGAACACTTACAGATTATTGGTTCAAAATTCAGAAATGGGATGAATATAAATAAAAAAGGGAATAGATAAAATAATACTACACTATATTGCCAAAAGTATTGGGACACCCCTCCAAATAATTGAATTCAGGTGTTCCAATCACTTCCATGGCCACAGGTGTATAAAATCAAGCACCTAGGCATGCAGACTGCTTCTACAAACATTTGTGAAAGAATGGGTCGCTCTCAGGAGCTCAGTGAATTCAAGCGTGGTACCGTGATAGGTTGCCACCTGTGCAATAAGTCCATTCGTGAAATTTCCTCAATACTAAATATTCCACGGTCAACTGTTAGTGGTATTATAACAAAGTGGAGGCAATTGGGAACAACAGCAACTCAGCCACAAAGTGGCAGGCCACGTAAAATCACAGAGCGGGGTCAGCGGATGCTGAGGCGCACAGTGCACAGAAATCGCCAACTTTCTGCAGAGTCAATAGCTACAGACCTCCAAACTTCGTGTGGCCTTCAGATTAGCTCAAGAACAGTGCGTAGAGAGCTTCATGGAATGGGTTTCCATGGCCGAGCAGCTGCATCCAAGCCTTACATCACCAAGTGCAATGCAAAGCGTCGGATGCAGTGGTGTAAAGCACGCCGCCACTGGACTCTAGAGCAGTGGGGACGTGTTCTCTGGAGTGACGAATCAC
>OOFE01047613.1:0-10460 GCA_900323365.1 Monocentris japonica
GTGATTCGTCACTCCAGAGAACACGTCCCCACTGCTCTAGAGTCCAGTGGCGGCGTGCTTTACACCACTGCATCCGACGCTTTGCATTGCACTTGGTGATGTAAGGCTTGGATGCAGCTGCTCGGCCATGGAAACCCATTCCATGAAGCTCTCTACGCACTGTTCTTGAGCTAATCTGAAGGCCACACGAAGTTTGGAGGTCTGTAGCTATTGACTCTGCAGAAAGTTGGCGATTTCTCCGCACTGTGCGCCTCAGCATCCGCTGACCCTGCTCTGTGATTTTACATGACCTACCACTTCGTGGCTGAGTTGCTGTTGTTCCCAATTGCTTCCACTTTGTTATAATACCACTAACAGTTGACCGTGGAATATTTAGTATCGAGGAAATTTCACGAATGGACTTATTGCACAGGTGGCAACCTATCACGGTACCACGCTTGAATTCACTGAGCTCTTGAGAGCGACCCATTCTTTCACAAATGTTTGTAGAAGCAGTCTGCATGCCTAGGTGCTTGATTTTATACACCTGTGGCCATGGAAGTGATTGGAACACCTGAATTCAATTATTTGGAGGGGTGTCCCAATACTTTTGGCAATATAGTGTATATAGTGTTTCTGTTTTGTTTTTGCTGATTTCACCAGATTTGATTGTCAGAGAAGCTTCTGTGTCAGAGATTTCAATGATTTGTGGATGCAAACATCGTGGAAGACTAGGTGGGCGGTTCACAGCTACAAAAAAAGGCAGGCAGTCCCAGCCAGGTACCTTCTCGGTTCAGCCAGTACCTTGATGCATGTGAAAGACAGAACAGCCACATTTTCTGTGCTGTTGAGTGTTGCAGTTATGATTTTTTAGCTTCTATCTGACAGCCTGTTCTGAGTGGGTATTGAGCCATGGAAAATGTACTTAAGGACCCCACTGCTCTCAAATGAGCGATTGTGCAAATGTTATTAAAGCTGCAGGTTTGCACATTGGCAGGTCCAGTTAGCAGCGAGAGATAACTGATGCCTTTTGACACCTAGAAATCATGAAAAGCGATGTCTGTAAACGACCAGTCTGTGATGCTTTACACCAAAGGATACCAAATGGACGAGAGAGGGAAAAGACCTAGCGTTGGTGAGTCCAGCTTTCTCAAGACTGAGTGCTCCCTCACTGCTGTTTAGGAGTTGTTTAACTTGGATTTCACTCTTAAGTTTTGAGGAGAAGATTTCCCACCAGTGACCATACTGTCACCAGGATTTAATTTGGGCAAATAGGGTGCATCTACCACATCTCAATTAGGGGGATGAAGTGCTCTGTTGCAAGACCCACTTTGTAATTTAGGATAACATGGCTGGATTTGTACACCAAAATGTTGTCTAATGCAGCCTAAGTTTTGATATTTTGCAACTGCGACATGCCACCACTCTTGAGGTCTTGAGGACACATACTGTTTTCTATTTTTCAGTTGACCAATCAGTGTTTGTATAGGGAAACATTTTCTGTTGATTTCTTGAGAGTGCTGCGTTTCAGTCCTTTCATATTCTGAAACATGGGCTTTCAGTGCCTCCTCAGGATTCAAACATACATCTGAATTTGTTACTTTATCATATGAACAACAGAAGTGTTATAAGTGTGGGAGGAGTTGAAGCGTTGAAACTTAGTTTTGAAAACTTGAAGTGGGGAATAAATTTGTTGTAGTGTTTGAGGCTTTATGGTCATAAGAAAGTTTCGCACATTTGAAATAAAAAATATAGTGTCTTTATAATTCCAGTTTGAACATTAATGTTTCCAACTTAATGTTTTGTATTTGTCTGATTAAAGGTTACACGTAATGAAATCCCAAAACTTTTACATGTAAAAGTACAGCACTCTTTTCACAGTTTCAGAGCTTAATTTTCAGAGCTACAAACCCTGGGAGCAGTTTTTGTCAGCTTGTACTTGTTCTGTAAACTCATGGGGAAATCCAAGCCAGTCATATGTTGTCTTTCACACTGAAACTGTTGTCATTTGCTGCACTTCCAATGAATCAGTCAAAGATGGCCACTATGATGCATACTTATATCTAGTTAATTTAATTGCTGCCATAATGATGTATAGCCATCAGATGGCTCTGGTTGAAGAGGATTTGAGAACTGTTCTCTGCCTGCTGCCTGATCAGTCTCTGGGTTTCCTGGGTAAGGGTGTATGATTTTTGAAAGACGAGGACCAATGTTGATGTCTTGACTCCCGAAGCATTTGGCAACAAATCTGTACAGCTGATGCCGATTTGTGCCATTTGCTTGTCTAATCCATGGAATTATCAGCCCCCCTCCTCTGCTAAGAGCAAATACGTTGATGTGCAAAATAGCTAATTTTAGCAGCCAATAGCTACTTTACTTAAAAAAATAGTTGGCTTGTGCTTGGTCCTTGGCAATTACCATCAGCTTGAATAGCCACTGAAGGCTGGCTAACTCAACATTTTGTCTTTTGTTTATCCTTCCATGTGGGTCAAACTCTTTAAATCATCTAATTGATTGAATTGGTCTAATCACTATGTATTGTGTTTATGTAATGTACTGTTATTTATATTATCATTTATACAAGGCCTTACGCTGCAAGGCTAGCTAGCTTGCTAGTTAGCTTGCTAGTTAGCTCGAGTGGCTAACAGCTGTCTCCATGCTGCTCCTCAACTCAATATTTATGCCAATGGGAGTGAAATGTAACTCTGCTGATACATCAGTCAGAGCATCTCGAAGATCGGATAAATGGCTGTTTTTGTAAGCTATCTTATCTGTTTGCCTCCTGACTTAATGCTAATGGATACAGATGGAGCCAGAACAGCAAATGAGAAGGGAGATCGTATACCATTGCTAATGCAACCGGTCAGCTTATGAACTTTATGACACTTTTTGATATATTTTGATTTACGTAATCCAAATTAATGTTTATCATGATTTTGGTATTGATTAAATGAATCATGTTGTCTGTTAATTTTATTTATAGTAATTATTTTGATATGGCAATTTTTTTTATATAGCATTGTGATTGTTGAATCTTATTGTATCCATTGTTCTTGATCAGTTCAGTTAGCAATTAGCAGCCTGAATAGCCACTGAAGGTCAGCTTACTCAGCATTTTGTCTTTTGTTTATTCTTCCAGAGTAAAACTTAAAATATGGCACTCCGATTCCCTTTTGTTGAATCATGAGAGTTTAACGAATAGCACCAAGCTGCAGTTGCAACTAGAATCACTGAGTGCTCAGGGTCATTCAATCATACACCTTTGCCCAGGCGACCCAGAGACTGATCAGGCATATGTAGGCGTAGTATTGAAGCCTATCACCATGTTCTATTTTGCTCTTTATGAGCCTTGTTATCTTGCACCTACTAAGCAGTTAATAAACTTTCACCCTTTTTTATTGAAGTGGCTTCCAACCATTTGGATTTGTGGGTGTTTTGGAAGCCCTTATTTTTCCCCCACAGTTCTCTAGTAAATAGTTATTTTACCGAGGAAGATGTTAAAATTACATTACAATACTTACAATACAAAATCTCAGTTGGGTTTACATTGTGGCGGCCATCTTTTTGGTGAACCTTTGACTGCTGTATAAGTCCACCCAATGACAACAGTTTTAGTGTGAAAGCCAGCAACAAATACAAACATTAAGTTATAAGAATTCCCCAAAAATTCAAATATTCAAACTGGATTTTCTTTTTTGATTTGTTTGTTTTTAAATGTCAAACATGACAAAAAATTAATTCTTCCAAAGATTCAGAACTGAGCTTCAAGCTTTCAAAGCTAGCCTCAGGCTTTGATATTGTGATCTGTCTCCATATTTTACAGCCTATCAAGACTTGTAAATAAATAGACCTGACCTTTGCTCTTGAACCTATCTTCAGATTTGGTCATTAGTACTTGGGACTTAACTTGAGGCTTGGAAGTTATGCTTTGTGACTTGTGACTCATCTCTTCATCAAATACCTTAGGTCACAGTCATCCTCCTGAATCATATCTGCTCTTCCATATTGTTTTTCTCTGCTCACTCTTGTTTTTTTTCTTGAAGCTAAAAAAATATATTATTTCTACATCTTTCATTTTAAATTTTAAGCTCACAAGAATATTGTCAGGGTACTGTGGCTCTGACCCCTGAACTCCTTACTATTGATTGCTTGTAATGTTGGTGATCTGGTAATTGGATCTTACCTACTATTGCACTTTTAACTTACCCTCGATAGGTTTGTCAGCTAAATGCCTAAAATAGAAAATGCCTGTAAAAGTACACAATAGGCCACCCTAGATGTTCATGTTCAAATCAGTGTTGTGCATGTTTCACATTGTTAGCTGCCTTTTATAATAATTATTTACCTTGCAAATACCCTCCTTTTGTCCTAAAAACATGGAGTGGTAAGTAAAGGCTGAATGCACCACACAAAGCAAGAAATACCCTGTAAACAACTGTTTTTCTTGATGTATTTGATTATAGCACTACTCCAAACCCTCTGGAATAACTGATAAAGCTCCTCCATTTGCAGGATCCAGTGCTGTCAATCTTTCTTTTTCTCTAACTCCGTATTTTTTGGCTATATTTGGGTCCTCTTCCACTCCACAGCTTTCTCCACGGGGGCTTTAACTCAGAATGAAAAGGCCAGATGAATCAGCAAGCTCTGACAGAAAGGCTAATGCCACCCCTTTCAGCTGTTTTTCCTCAAGTCCTTCTCCCTCTTTGCCTCCTCATTTTCACTCTCCCGCTCCCCTTTTCTCTTCTCCCTGTGCAAGAAGCAGTCTTATTCAAGAAAAGCCAAAAGAGTACCCATTCACTTCTCTTCTAACAAGTAGCAGTGTGACCAATATGGACTTTTCAAGGTGCTGATGTCCGATATTTTGTGGTAATATTAAATACCTTTTAAACTTGACCATTTTCACACCAAAAAATACACGTATTTAGTGGTAACCCAAGAATTTTAGTCCTGTCAGGGGGGGAAAAGTATTGATGCACATACTAATGAAATTCTTTTAGGTGAGTTAGCAGATCCTTAAACGAGTAGTTCATCCCAAGATTTAAATTCAGCCATTATCTACTCACCTCATGTCAGTTAAAACTCGGTCCTTCAGTCGAAAGTCTAGCACATGAAATGCCCATCAAATTTCTCCACCTTGTGCAGCATAATCCAAGTCTTGTGTACCCAAATGATCGTGGGTCCAAAAGTCCAGTATTTTCCTCAGTGACTATTTTGTTCTAGAATGCGCCAACAAAGCTACCAACCCTAAAAGGCTCTGGCGGAAGTCCAAAGACAGCGTGCAACTCGCCAGCCTATAGCAGAAATAAGTAAAAAGCACAGTGTTTGACTTCTGCCAGATCACTAAGTTGGAACTACGGGAGCTAACTCACTGTGCGTTTGGTCTTATGAGTTTCAGCTCCCATGGGGGTGAGTAGAATGAGTAAAATCATATCCTCAACTCCATCATATCGGCAGGGAACAACACTGACCGGCCAATATCCGATTTTCTTTTTTAAATTTTTTTTAATATCTGCCTTAAATATCACCAAACCGATATATATGCCTCATCCTGCTGTGAATAGGACCGAAGTAAGTGATATAATGAAGATTACTGAACAAGCCATGCCACTCATTTGGCTCTCTTTATCCCCCCTCAACAGTTTCCAATAATAACACCACTGCACTTTTGAGAGAAATTGGCCAGAATGGTTTAAGGTCAAAGCTGAAGGTCTGGCTTATTCCAGTGACATTTTAAGAAAGAGTTTTATAGGATTCTAGTTGATGGAATACTTTCTCCTGCAGTATATATGTGTCACATGGTTTGAGGTCCAGTTATGTTGTCTCCCTAAGCTCACAGGGATTCCCAGCTTCTGACCTTTTTTAGGGAAATCTATGACCTTTCATACGAGCTGCCCAACTGGCTTGGTTTGTTGTGCCAGGTGCTATCATCTCTACTGTGAGCCATTGTGGTTAGTGTCTTCCCATATCTCTCAGACATATTTCCCAAATGCTTGCAAGTGTGAGGCAGGCTTTGTATGTTTCAGCCAGACTGTCAAGCCTCACGGGAGATGGCAGAGTGGAAAGGCTGGAGACATTACACTCAGATTGGCAGCAGTGAATGCTGCTCAATGTTAGCCATAAGGACCTCTGTCAATGCCTGGGGGGCCTGGCTATTCAGCCAGTTGGATTGACTGCCTGGATTTGGGCTGGTGCTACATTTTCATACAAACAAATAAATACTCTCTATCAATGATTGCTATAACACAGTGATTCAATAAGAATAGTGATAGCCAGTTCTTTCGCATTTGCTGTTCGGAAGACCCAGTCTCGGGAACATCTTTCTTCGCAAAAATCCTGTGGCGAACAGGATTTGGTTTGACAAGTGATCTCTGGGAAGTGCAGTGCAGAAACACCACAGGGATGAGGGCTGAGTGCCGTTTTCAGCTCCGTTCGCGAAACGAGTGAAACGTGAGCAACTAAACTAACGACTAGCTCCAACTTGCTCAAAACAGCTCAAAACTTGAAAATAACACTCTGCCCATGTAGTTTTGGCCGTATTCTAACAGTACAGTCGATTTCAGCTCCCTTCGCGCACCGAGTGAAACATGAGCAACTAAAGTAACTACTAGCTCCAACTTGCTGAAAACAGCGCAGACAAAATTTTAAAAAAGATCTAGAGAATTTTCACTTCAAGCATTATCGTTGATTGCTTTGGAAAGTGTCACTTCTTGCACATGGAGGCTACTTCTGTCTTCCTGTAGAAGGTGTCACGGCAATGCTTTAGGTAACCTGTCCTATCTTCTAAAGCAGCTTGTCTTTCCTGTGCAACTGCTTCAGACTCTTACCCTTTTTGAAGGCTCATTGAATGAGTGACTGGAAGCATGATGCAGTCACTCTGTAGCTAATAAGAGTCCAGACAGCTGTCATGATACCAGAATCTTGACTTTGATACAAATACCAAGTTTAGCTGGATGTATGTAGCACATTTCATGTCAACAGTTGTTTTCATATGCATGTCATGGTCCTGAGGATCTTTGTACATATTGTACCAACACAACCTGATGCACACTATTAACGCTGTAATATAATTCTTTGTAGCTGATACATTGTAAAGTACTTTTGCTTAAAAATTTGCTTTGCTGGATTGCGAGAACTGCTGTTGGGCAGCACTTGAGCGATCGAGTCTTATATAGCCGTCGAAAGCTGCGAAGGACGAGGACTGTCCAAGAATCTTGCCTGAAGCCGTAGTTGCTCCCTGCTCTGCTGTGATTGTAACTGCCCCAATCTGCAACAAGCCACTTAAGTAGCATGATGCAGTTGAGATTGCACTACAAAACCAGAATAGAGAGGTAAACACTACAACGGGCCTCTGACAGGGCAGTGAGATGTGGGGAAAGGAAAAAGAGGCTGGCAGGGGTTGTATGTTGCTGCCCTTGCATAATGTGTCTGACTTTGGATGATTGTTGGGTGAATTTTGTGGACAGGGAGGCGGATTCTCTGCATCCCATAAGCCACAGAATACCAACAGAAAAAACTGCATTGATACCATGCCAAGTGCCAACTTCTAAGCCGTGTGACAAAGGTGACTAAAATTTCACCAGACATTAAAATGTGATTATATTGGGCTGAGTTGGTCATGTCTGTTGAAAGCACATGACAAACTGTTGTATCCAAGGATTTGCAAACAATGTAGATGACTGTAACAGCAGCAAGCGTGAACTTGCATGCCAGCTAGGGTTGCGCAACACTGCCAACACTGACTTGACAATAAGGGAATTGTTTTTTTTTTTTTTTTTGTTTGTTTTTTTTTAGCCCAAAAAGTCACACACACACTGACTTAATATAGGCCACTTAATATGGACCACTTGTACAACTGCTGTGTTTTTGCTGGGCTGGCCTTGTTTATGTTTGGATCATGTCAAAATGGAAGATCATTGTTTTAATATCTTTTTATACTGCAGTTGTGCTGCCAATGTGGTTCTTTATACTTAGTGTGCATCAGGCCAAAGCTCAAGATTAGTGCTGAGATTCAAATTGGTGGCATGGTCCATAGATGCATAATGGAAAGAGAACATAGTAAGGGCGGTTTCAGTATTGGTGCTTGCAACAGGGCCAGGGCAGGGAGCAGACAGGTCAAATTTGTGTCTTCTTGCACAAGTACCTATGCATGGCAACATCAATGGGGTTAGAAAGTTGTGTCAATGCAAACCGATCCCAGCCATGGAGCTAATGAAAATCATTAGACTCCACCCCTAGTACTAGTAATCTCACTCCCACTCTGTTTCTTTCTTCATCTGTCCTCCTGCTCTCTCTCTCCCCTCTGGGTATTTTTACATGAAATGACATGAAGCTCTCCATGTGCATAACCCCACATGTCTCAACCACAAATGGGAAGCTCATGTGTTTGTATTGAGGGGACTGTGGCTGAGATTGTTAAATCATTGTCTGGCCTCATGTTGACTTTCTTCCATGTCCATTTCATCTAATTCCATGGTGATGAGGAAGACTCTGGGACAACAGAAAATGTCTTCTTCCCATGTAGATCAAGTAAGATCTGAATGAATTGAAGGATGAATGTTTCATTCTCATATCACAGTACTTATGATCTTTTGATGTAGGGCCCATCCCTGCACCAAATGGATGCACATTATTACATTACATTACAGGCATTTAGCAGATGCTTTTATCCAAAACGCTATCACACCTTTACACCTATGGAGAGCTTTGATGTAAAAATACCCAGAGGGAAGAGATGTAGAGGAAAACGTGGAAGGTTTAGGGTACATACATTTTCCATTTTGAAATCTTCATTTCTTTGCCAGAATTTGAGGATTTTGGTTGGTGGTCAGTAGCTATGACGTATGAGGATAGCCAGACTGTCAACCAGTTTTTACATTTTTCTTCACTATAACAATAATATCAATGTTAACTGACAGTCAACTAGCTCACATAAACATGCATGTGTACCAGGATTTTACCCTACTTTTATGCTTTTCACTTTTCTGGACCTGCATAATGTGACAACACTGAGGAAATATTTGAATTTAATCTCTAGCTAACTGACTGACTTCTGTCCTGCCTCTGACATCACCTCCTTGCCGGATAAAGGACTTCCTTACGTACAATACACAAAATAAAATAACGTTTTGGTGACTGAAACTGAAATGCCTCACCTTAGACCTAAGCTGTTATACAAGTTACCACCACCAAATTCCCCACGCTTATTCTCGAGATGTTGTCGGACACAATGCAAATGGGGTCTAACAACGCCCCTGTTAGAAAGGAAACCTGTAAATGTGATATGGGGGGGGGGGATCAAAGGCCAGGTTAAATAACCTTTCTTGGCTTGTTTATTCAATAAATTAGAGACTACATCTGGCTTTTAAATAAAGTGGATGTCAAAAGGGAAACCGTAGCCAATGAAGACAGTCATAGTAAACTTGACTATTTACTGTCACACTTCCTCATGAACATGCTGGTGAAAACTGTAAATAAAACAATACAAAAATATTCAGTGTCTGTGTTCTTAGCTAAACATTACATTGTACATAGCTGTAAGTATGAATATACTTTGCTGTCTTGCTTGTACACAATTGTAAATAAACCTGTTTTTAAATGACTTATCAAACATAATTCTTAACGAAATCATGACTAATATATTCCCTTTAACATTTCTAATGTCAAATCAACTTACGGCATTGCCTCTATACTGCTTCATAGTGGATGCAAGTGGAACTACCTTTCCTCCAGGTTGGCCTAGCGGTTAGAGAGACCGACCCATCACCGGAGGGTCACTGGTTCGATCCCCGGCACCACCAGGAGGGTGTATTCCAGCTGTGAGCTGGTGATTGAAAAATGACTGGTGCCACAGCTACGGTGCCCACCAACACTGCCGAAGTGCCCTTGAGCAAGGCACTTAACCCCCAACTGCTCCAGGCGCGCTGTCCAGTAGCTGACGCCTGCACTGTCGTCTGACCGGAAAAGTGCATGTCTGTGGGTTGATGTGTGTGTATCTAGTCAGAAGTACGCAAAGAAACAAATTCACTACATGCATACGTGTGTTAGTGCCAAATAAAGTTGATTCATCAACCGTCTTGCTTTTTTCTGCCGAACTAGGAAGAGCGTAAACCGGAATTGACTAAACCGGAAATTGCATGATGTCATCGCATGATGTAACGGACAAATAATATTACTTTTACAAGTTTGTTAAACTTTAAAGTAGCTATCAACTTCTCGTTTTCCACTAGAAATAGGTACCAACAAATAATTTAAAGTAGTAATTTGAGAAGTCAAACAAATGCCTGAAGGGCAACACAGTGGGATTAGGGTACAGAAGGTAGAACATAGATTAGCATTCACACAAAAACATGACTGATTGTTACACTTTTTAAGTTAGTATTTTTTTCTGAAATTTGCATAACTGTTCATAACAGGTGGAGAGCAATGCGTAAGATATTTATATTTTAAGAAACTTTTCGGAGCAGGGATGGTTCCACAATTAC
>OOFE01047624.1:0-14851 GCA_900323365.1 Monocentris japonica
AGTGCATAGTTGACAGACATCGCGTTACATGATTTCAAAACTTTCACAAATTCTATTTTCATTTCTCCGGCTGCCACTGCTGCAGTATGAAGTTGCCTCGTGCAGCTTTAACAGTAGAGATATATATTTTTTTATAGATATATACACACATTTACCGGCCACTTTATTAGGTACACCTATCTAGTACTGGGTAGGACCCCCTTTTGCCTCCAGGACAGCCTGAATTCTTGGCTACATGGATTCAACAAGGTGCCCTTCTGCACACCACTGTTTTAAAGAGCTGTTATTGGAGCATCTGTGGCCTTTCAAGTCTGCCCATTCTCCTCTGACCTCTCTCATCAACAAGGTGTTTTTGTTTCTTCACCATTCTCTGTAAACTCAAGAGACTGTAGTGGTGAAAATCCCAGGAGGGCAGCTGTTTCTGAGATTCTGGAACCACCACGTCTGGGACCAACAATCACACCACGGTCAAAGTCGCTTAGATCACGCATCTTGCCCACTCTTAATGTTTGATCAGACAAAAAACTAAACCACTTCACCATGTCTGCATGCAGCTTGTCATCTCAAGATGAGATCAAAGGTCTTGACTCGGGTCTCTTGGTCTTTAGACATCAAGTGTACGACACTATATCTTGAGCTATGCCCCAAGACTTTATTCACTCAACATCCAGTCTCCAGGTCTTCTTCAGAAAATGAACTCAATTCACAACATTGTCTCACTATTCTATCAATTTATTTTCCATCGTTGGACGTAAGTTCTTTTTCCAGGCAGATCTGTTCAAAGCACATACATCTCACAACCCATACAAAAGCAATATTCTTGGTTGAAAATAAAAAAGAACATTTTTTCCACTCCCTTCAGTTCACATCTGAGAGTAATTCTTCACACACAGCGAGGTGCATTCACAGCGAGCCCAGTCTTGGCCTGAAAGTGTCTTATAATTGCTGTATGAATTCAAAACAAATGAAAGAGTACAGATCATTTGATAGATGTTGCGTACCAGGACTCACAATACGGGTCCTTCCACTCTACGTGGCGTGTGCACGCGCAGACCCCGAGTATGTGATTTTGTGTGTTATCTTCATAGCGGGCAAAGGTCCTGGCGGGAAA
Source organism: Monocentris japonica (assembly GCA_900323365.1). NCBI lineage: Eukaryota > Metazoa > Chordata > Actinopteri > Trachichthyiformes > Monocentridae > Monocentris > Monocentris japonica. The sequence continues at coordinate 1,112 of OOFE01047624.1, forward strand.
TAGATGCTCTTTGTATGCGTAAACAACCCGGGGGAAAGAAAGAACTAGGCGTGAGGTGTTGTACTAATGGTTGTTCCAGAGGTAGCGAACACCCAGAGAGATGAAGGATGGAAAAATCAATTTGTGATAAGAGGCCATATAAGATCTTGATCTATGACCAGGGCAACTGTGAAAATAATACAGGATTGTTTTGCCGTAGAGGTGGCGGTGTATGTGTCTGCACAGGCCCCGCTAAACTAAACTTAGGTTGTAGGCAGCAGACACCTGCTTTATCACAAGTAAGGCAATGCTTTATGGGCCAACTGCTACATCACTGGTCCAATTTTGACAAAACTTGGAAGGATGATGCATCTTGGCACCGTGTTCTGGTGTTTTAAAAAAATACACCAGCCTAATGAGGGCATTATTGTTAAAGGTCAAAATATCTATTTCAAATATGACATGTTAGACACCACTGGCATGTTTTGGTGAAGCTTGGAGGGATGATGCATCTTGTTACCGATTGGCCCAAGGGGCACTTGCATCATTCACAGGGGGATGACATGTTTACTTGTTAAAATAGTATAAAACCTCCAAATAACGGTTGGTTACCTGCCAACCGGGAGGGGAAGTAAAACGTAGCAGCAGGCTTTAATTTCTCACCTTGTACAGGATTCTCCTAGAAACCAACCAGACTCACCTCACTCAACATAACATATTTAAAGAGAGGCGTTCTCTTCAATGCAACTCAGTTCAGCCGAAATAAAAAGACATGTAGCTTTGACGATACAGCCAAGACCTGAGCCTGGGTCTGGCACAAGAGACAAGGGTGCTGGTGTAATGTTCCGCTTCAATGGGCCGACGCCATTTCCCAAGACACCGGGTCAAAAAGGCGAGCAATGGCGAAGAAAAAAAAAAAGGAAATAGACCCGAGGAGCAAGGGATGGCTAGAAGGTGGGGAAGGAGAGAAGGGGGGAATGCAGTTTTATTCAGAGGCTCTCAACAGGTCATTGGAAAAGGAATGTGATTCAACTGTGTGAAGCGTAGAACGGTGGATACAGTCAAGACTGAGTATTGGATAAAAGGATAAATACAGATTGGCCTACACAAGAGCCGCAATTTGCTCGTGAACAAAACTTGGCTTGATGACTAACAGTCTTATGTCAGTGGGAGCTATTTCACCAGCGTGATTTTTATGGCTCATTCATAAGTTCTGTACTGAAGTGGTCACTTACCTCCAGGGACGTTGGCTGTTCTTTCATCTGCTGACTAGCAGCCATCTGAACATCAAGACACTAAGTGCAATCAGAAACATTTGCTGAGGAGGAGAGCCTCTGTTAGACAACAGAAGAGAAGTGCAAAGCTGAGAGGAGTGCAAAGCTGAGAGTAGCAAGTGGAGAGTCAGAAGGCAAGGGTGTGTGTGTGTGTGTGTGTGTGTGTGTGTAATGCAAAATGCATTACCGTTTTATGGGCTCTGCCAATTACTGTGCGTGCATGTGTGTGTGTGTACATGCACATACTGTATATAACGTGTGTGCACACACATTTCCCCCTCCACAAGCACACTGTGTCCTCGGCAGTGACAGTTAACAATCTTTTCCTGTGTGTATATGATATGAACACTTTGTTACTTCAGAGGCTACACATTAATAATGCACCATCACACTTTGCTCTGTCACAGCTGAATACAGAACTGCCATGTTCCACTCCAAGCGATCTAGCAATCAGAGACATCCTACTATTCCTAACCCACCTCTGAACTGAGAGAAACACCGCAGCCCTTTTGCCATTTCCACATCAAAGAACAGATGTCAGAGCCCCATAGGAGATTTCTGCATTGAAGGGCGGGGCTGTTAAAAGCGTCTTACAAAACACCTGGCAGAACGAGTCAACCTAAAAAGCAAAGTTTGGAAGAGAGAGCACCTCCGCAAAACAGAAAAGGAGTGTCTTTGTTCTCTGAGAAGTGCAGAAATAACTGCACCAAGACATTTTGTCTTCAAATCGAGAAATAAAGACGCCGGCTTCATGTGATGTGCCGAGGGCTGATATGGAACGCAGTATCTGTTCTTGTTGGTTATCTATCGTGTCCTGCTAGGAAACTCTGCCCTCTGTAGTTTCTTTTGTGAAACACTGGGCAGTTTGTTTGTGTTCTATCACCATCCTTATCTAATAAAGAACATACTATCCCCCACACAGCCAAACTATTTAGGTGCCTATACATTCTGCCTCTGCATGAATACAGTCTCAGCCACTCCTGTCCTCTATAGTCTGAAGACAGGATGCTCTGCTACAATATGTTGGTGAGCTTCATGTGGTGACAAAGCATCCATTTGGTGGATGCTTTAAAAGAAAAAAAAAAATCCACCCTCAGATACAATGATATCTATCATCAATCTGTGATGTTTGTGATGAAGTGATGTAATTTACTTTTTTGTTGTACCCACTTTCTGTCAGCCTGCCTTGTCTACTTCTACTTCACTTCCCACAGTAAACAGGCATGAACTTGTTGTTACGTCCCAGAAATGTAAAGTATATTGTCAATAGCTTTTTTTAACAGTGTTAACATGTTTCAGGGTGGATTTTTCCTTTAATCCAAAGCATGGCTGACCCCAGTGTGAATCAAACCTCTAACCCTGCCTGTGTTACAGCCATGTTGACCCATTGACCACAAGGCAGGGAATCGGGTAGTGGAGTTTCCTCCATCTGGTGTTGTACTGAGCATGCCTCTTTTGTGACCCTACTGACTGGGCAACCTGGATCTCACCCTTCCCACATCGTCTACTATATATACACACACTACTCATCTTTTATTATATTAGACGTATATAATTCAATTATCCGCCTCTGGTTTTGATCAAGCACAGGCTCAGCCTTTCTATGTCGGCCCTTTTTTCCCCTTCAAGGCAGAGGCTTTATCTTATCTGTCGCTGTCCCTTCCTTCCTCCCTCCCTCTCTATACTTTCCTTTCATCATCCCTCATCCCTACATCATTGATTTAACCTCACTCTGTATAACTGGCCTTCGGTCCCCGTAGACCCAGCTTGCAGAGAGCCATCTTTTAGCCCTCCCCCTGGCACCTTAGAAATGATGTGCCTCACTCTGAGACAGGAGCAGGACAGCCTCTAGTGGTGCAACGGGGTCACTTCAAGTAAGGCTGTCTTCTCAAACCACAATAATTGGGTAACACACAGTGCTATGCTGCAGCTTAGAGATAACGGGAGACGCCAGCAATCCCATAAGAAAATGCAAGTGAAACATTAACTTTCATTCCGATGGCTTCATTCGACACTTCACATCACATTACATCATTTATGATGGCATGGGAGAAGTTGAGATTCTAGAAAGTGGTACGACATGTCACATCTCAGTCTATTTTGTCTATTTTGGTTCCCCAAAACTGAAAATACTTAACAGATGGGCTTTGATTCACAGGACTAAAACTTAAAAGGAGTATTCACTGTCAAACCAGATGAAAGAGACTGCTGTATCAATCGCATTAAAAAAAAAAAAAAAAAAAAAGAAAGGCAACATCTGAAGAGTGAATCAATCCTGCACAAGTAAACACGCTCTAAATTTAGCCTCTGGAAGCCAACTACAACTTTGCAATCTCACAAAGAGGCTGATCTCTGACTTGAATCCTATGGGAAGGTTTTTAGCAGAAGCTGAGCAAGATTAATACCAGAATATGGGAATCAAAGCAGGACCAAAGTACATTAAAATCATCTTCATGTTAAGATGCCGTTGATGCCCAAAACTGGCACACGTTTTATCTAAAACACATGGGTGTTGTTTACCAGTAGGAATGGTTGAGTTATTTGCCTCTCTGCCGTTTCCTCCCTAATCTTAGGAATACTGCGTCCAGTCATAAATAATGACTAAATCAGCACTCCAGTCCTCTGACCTGTAAAAGTAAAATGCTGCACACTGCACAGCTCTTAAGGTCTGTTTGTGTGTGCATCTGTGTGTGTGTGTGGGGGGGTGTGTGTGGGTGGGTCTGTGTGTGTGCAGCTATGTGCGTGTGTGTCAGAGAGATGGATGGGGGAAGAATGCTGCTCCAATGGGAGAGCTCTGCTTGAAACCCAGTGGAGGAGCATTTTGGTGACTCAACCCCTTGCTTCCTCGTCCTCCTCCTCCATGCTTGCCTCTCCCCATGGTGGAAATGACTTGTGAAGAGGCCGGATATGAATTCATTTTACGCAGAGATGAAGTTATTAATGCCCACCATCTGTCATCGTCAGCTAGCTGCCAGACAAGCTGCAGCAACAACACAAAGAGGAATGCAGCACCAGCTGGGGAGCTGCAGACGTCAACAGTGAGATACATGATGACACCTTGGTATTGATGGATAGCCTATCCTGGATTATCTGTAGCATAGCTTCCATTTACTGATCATTTATTTCTCCATTCCTGCAAATCGCGGGTTCCAAGAGATATGGCGAGATTCTAACAGAGCACAGAACAAGCATGTGCTCTGGTGCATGTTTTGAACTGCCATTCTGTGATAAATCCATTCAGCGTTGCAGGATTATCGCATGTTGCTACTCCCCTTCGGTGTATATTTAATCACTGCGATGGACTGAGATTTAAAGATGGAGTCACTATGAGGAATATTTTGGCACTGATGCTGGCATAAGGAAATCTAAGCTGCAGTTTGTGACTGGTCTTAGATGTATGTGGTGGTAATCGGAGAACAAACCTTGAAATCATTACAAAACGTTCTATTTCTGTACTTCTTGGCTCTACATTATAGATTTATCCATATATATAAATATAGAGTAACTTTGACACAAACACATTGTCAACTCCCGCCTGTATTCCATTGGATCACGTGACCTCCTTCTGGCAGCTGTAATTGGTCCTTTTTTTTTTTTCTCCCCTTAATGTGTTTTTGATGTGGCTAGCAAAAGCTTCCTGGTGATAAATAAACCATACCGCTGTTTCACACCTCACTGGCTGCATAATTCATCACTGGGGAAAATTGTGCACATGCGAGCGTGTCATATTTGATCTACACAAAGTGTTTGAGGACTTGTTGATGAGTGGGAAATAAGCTAGATTGGAAAACAGAGCCGGAGGTCAAAGGGGCATGTTACTGAAGATTTAGGCTATGATGGTAATCAAGTAATGGCTAGATGTTGGATGTGATATTGTTGCAATGCTCTGTGGGAGGAGTATACAGAGAAGATGAAACAATTCAATTTGCTGCTTTCTGCTTTAGAGCCTTCACCAGCTGAGCAACCCCTCCCTTGCGCCAACCTCAATGGCAGACAATGCTATACGTCTCCTCCATGCCAGTTAATTCCCTCAGCCCTCATTCTGTCCTCTTTTCAGGGAGATTCTGGGGGGACTCTGATACCCAGAAAAATACTCGCCGTGCATGCACACTCCAGAAATTCACCGTGCATGCACACTCCAGGCAGAAATTCCAGATCCGGGTCCGGATCCACATGTGAGATGAGAGATGGGAGATGAGAGATATGAGAGATAGTACCCTCTCCCTATTTGACTGAGGTTGAGAAATGATATCTAAAGTAATAGTAAAAAAAAAATAAAAATAACCCTAACAGTTTGCACAAATGGCATAAAACAAAACTTCAAGGAGTAAAATGTTTCCGTGCTACAGTAACCTGGTTAATATCAGAGTAAGCCAGGCATCTTAAAAGGGTTTCTCATAACCAGAGTATGAGCTTAACTGGGTTATTCTAACCACATTATGACGTTTACAGTACATGCATGCAACCCTAAACTGGTTTACTCGAGAATGTTTACTGTGCATGTGAACACAGCCAATTTCCCTTGCCTCCTACCAGACAACTAGTCTTGGGTTGTGTTGAAAAAAGGGACCAGAATCTCGATATACAGACAATCGGGTTTCCAGTTTTTGCTTTCTTGTGATAATGCTAACACTGGAAGAATAGAGTCATCACAGTGTTAGAACTTTTTGAGTCCAATATACAAACTTTAAAGTTGTGAGAGTAGATACGATAAGAATTCATCTGACCAACAGGAAAAGCAAATGTGCAGATTCCCATGTCTTAGTCAGAACCCTTTTATGCACAGAAAATAAGCTCTATATCTGCTGGCACAGAGGAAATAGGACATAAAAGCAGGGCATTCATATTTACTTCTTTCTTTTTGTTAAACTTCACCATTATTTGTCTTATCATAAAACATGAATCTGATTCTGGCCCTGTTATTTAGAGGGCATTCCAGGGCTTGGCCATCTCATAACCCAGACACAGAAAAATATCCTCTGTCTATCTTTTGTCTGTGTGTGAGTGTGTGTGTGTGTGTGTGTGTGTGTGTGTGTGTGTGTGTGTGTGTGTGAGAGAGAGAGAGAGATAGGGAGAGAAAAGGAGAAAGGGTGCGTGCATATAGGCGCGCTTATGGGTTTATCCTGTTACTTTCTCATCCTTCTTAATGCAAAGTGCAGGGGCAAAGCCATTCGACCACAGAATAAGAGAGATGAGTTGAGATGAGTTGCGAGAGTGTAAAAAGTAGCACTGTGGGAATAAGCAACTGAAACCAAACACACTAAAAACACATCGAAGCACCACTCTCGATGGTAGACTTAATTTAGCACTTCTACACGGAGATCTCCCGAGCCTCGTTACGAGTGTGTGGATAGTACCAGACAGAGACAGACGAAACAGAGACGTTTTCTCCTGTAATAGTGTCTGTGGAGGAATGAAATCTGACCACAGGGACTAACTCCTGATGATAAAACTAAAGACTCGTTTCTGTTTCTTAACTGTCTTGGACTCGTTTAAATCCCGTTGCAGGGGATCTCTAATTAATGAGGTTTTAATGTGAGTCCGCAAGTATTGCTCATTTTCAATATTAGCTGTTAGGGAAAGTCGAGGTTCAAGCGGGAAACAGAGGGGCCATAAGCTTTACAAAACGTCATTATGGAGACAGATTTCAGTGAAGCACACTGGACCAAATTAGGGAAGAAAAGGCTGCACAATATCAAAAACAAAACATCTCAATTTCTCAGTGAACTATGAACGTCAGCAGATAGGAGTTCAGCAGAGCTTGCTTCTACAATAAGTTGCGTCCCACACAAAATGAGACTACCCAGAGCAGATGCAGATAACATAGGCTAGTAGGGTGAATGGGGGAAAAAAAAAAAAAAAAAAAAAAAAAAAAAAAGAGGGTTTGATTAGATTCTAATGAGTTGTTTCAACACCCGGGAATTATCATCAGAGAGGATTTCAGACTACGATCACTATCACATATATTGACAAAAGCAGGATTTAGCCCACAATAGAGAATAAGCCAAGCTCATGCCAAACAAAAACATTGAGTCGTTTTAAATGCATTGTCTATTACGAAGAGACTAATTCCTCTGCTTTGAGACATTTTGTTGAGATCAATAATCTATTGTGTACAATTGGTAGTTTAAGCCAACCAATCTGATGGTCAGTTTTCATTTCATTGGTGCTGATTATTCCCATAAAGCATAGCTAGCCATGCTTGATTGGTTAATATGCCAAATGTTTTGATGACCAGTGCCTTAGTTAGCGATGATTCTTGCTTTCTCCTGTTTTTTTTTTTTTTTATATATAAGTCCACTACTGTGAAAAAAACTCAGTGCAGTACACATGGATTGGTTAACCATTGTATAGAAGTCATACTACCCTTGAGGATGTTCTTTATTGTGATTATGGGTACTTAATTGACCATGAAACACATGCTTTCCTAATTCCAGTTTTCTCAGTCTCAATTTCTTCTCCATTTAAAATATATGTTTTATTCTTGTATATCATGTCTTAATTGTCATTGTTTTTGAGCAATTATTATCAATGATCAGTAATGTGTGTCCACTGAAGGGAGCCACTTGACAAGGCCCATACCTAATGTGCAAATAAATATAATGAATTTTTTTTTTTTAAATTCAGTGCCATCCGATGGTACTTATTTCCACCTTGTACATCACGACCATGACCACAGTGACACATTCTACTGGGTTTAACTGCAATAATAAATATTGGTGAACCATGTTGATGTTAGTTATTTAAGGCTATATCCTAACCACAGATGTCATTTTGCTCAGCGTTAGAAATCCCTACATGTATTTACACATCTCTAGTTGTGGCGTTGGCAGGGAAAACCAGGTTGCAGGACGGCCTAGGGGAGAGAGAAAATGTCCCGTAACAATGTCTCCTTTAATAACCATGTGTTCTGTTGAAGCAGGACACTGAACCCCCTACCTGCTCCCTCACTGTGACTGGTTCTGGATAAGAGCTTCAGCTAAATGCCTAAAATGTGAATGTGGACGTAATCTTGAAACAAAAGAGCACACAAAAGAAAAGGCTTTAAGAAGGTGTTGAGGGTGACAGGGAGAGAAAGGAGAGGTGGTAGACAGGGAAAGAGGGTGGCTGTCAAGTTAACATTTAAGGTGTTTAGCTTTTACAGCGACTTACAACAACTGCAATGAATCCTAGACCTCCCACATTACAAGCAGTAAAGAGCAAAGTGGGCATGGATCATGGCACAGGACCCTAATAGTAAAGGTACGGTAACAAATATCCCTGTCTCCTTAGGATAGCCACGTATGACTATGAGAAATGCTGAGTACGATAATGAGAGCTGAGGAGAAAAGGGTAGAAAGGGTTTTTAAGTGGCAGAGCAGGGCTGTGTAGTGGCCTGGCAGGGAGGCTGAGTCAGTGGATGGGCTCCTCATCCCACTGAGCTCCAGTCCTCATCCACGCAGCATGATGTAAATGTCACCTCCACCAGACTCACTCATTAAGGCCACACGGCTGGATACCTGCCAAAGCTTGGACTGGCATTAAAGGAGCACACTGTTCAGGACTAGGATCGGGGCGACTGACCAAAACCATTGCTGTAATCATGAGAGAGATATCCTGCTTAACAGGCAATTAGCTGCAAGCCGGAGGACAATGCTGAAAAAAAATCTTGTATTGTTTAAATGGGCGGAGCAGGGCATTAACACTATAAAAACACACACAAAATGGTATATTATGTACATTTTCAAATGACCCAGGGCTTTCATTATGGGAATGGCTGTTCATCCTTTTATGCTCTGCAATAATCATTGGATAGACCTGTGTCCATAACACTTTGGATCTGACAGAGCTATACACTGTAAAAAATGATTTGGAGTTTTAGTCAGATAGACTAGTGTAATCATGTTGTGTGAACTCATTGCCCGTACAACAAAATAAGATGAGTTACAACAACTTGAACTTGCAAAAAGACTCGAAAACTCATAATAATCTGTTCATTTAATGGCAGAAATTATGTCCAGTCCAGATTTTATGTCAGCGCTCAAACCACAGATTAACTGTCTTTATCAACTAAGTACATTTCAATTGAATGTAGCTAGTTCACTGTTCCTTGTTGGTAGGCAATGTGGGTTAATCATCTTGTCTCAGTCAGTCTGTCACCACAACTTTTGATGCATATTTCATGTTTAGTTAGTTTTAATTTTAGGTGACTCAATCCAAATTTAAGCGAACTCTAGCACGTCATGCTAGCTAATGTTAGATAGCTAGCTAGCATTAGCTAGCACGTCATGCTAGCTAATGTTAGATAGCTAGCTAGCGTTAGCGATTAGAACTAGCACTTTCAATGGGCACCCATTTTAACCAATGCAGCGAGCCACACCAGGTGCATGATCGGCGTGGAAAAAGTTTATTTTTCAGGTTCGATATTTTTTTGCGCTTGAGCTCGTGCAATCCGTAGCACTCCTCAATTGAAACACATACAAAAAGCACAATCCATTGCTTAAACTACTGAGCAGAACTACAACCTACTTGCAATGAACTGTTTAAATATGGCCATTTGTGCCTTTTTTGATTAAGCTCTGCTCAGTCGCTTATGCAATGCATTGTGCTTTTGTATGTGTTTCTTTGAGAAGAGCCGTGGATTGTGCAAGCTCAAGCTCAAAAAAACTGGAAGCTGAAAAATAAGCTTTGCCTGCGTGGGTCTGCTGCTAAACCGCACCCACCATGCGCCTGGTGTGGCTCGCTGCATTGGTTAACATGGGCACCTATTGAAAGCGGTACCACTATGCGTCAGCACCATACCGCACCACAACAGCATCCAGTGTGCTGCTTTCTTTAGCATGTAGCTAAGTGCCTGTTTACGTCCAACATGTTTAAAGCACATTTGTGATTGTTGATGTTTTTTTCTCAGAAGCTAAGCCATCCTCAACACCCACCAGTAAAAGGTAATGTAAAATTGAAATGTATTAAATTTTTCCATTCATTCTTATTTATTTTGCTTGAGTAAAGACTCATTCATACATTCAGTACTCGGACACATTATCAACTTCACCATAAATGGTGCACTATAAATGGTACACTAACGTGTCAGCCTAAATGCCTTAAGAGGTGCAATATTTGTTGTGTCTGGCTAAAATACACAAATAGCTGAAGATAGTGTTTGTTTACTGGATGTGCTACTATCTTGCTGTTTCTAGCACTCTGTCAGCATTCAATCTTTTTTGGGCTGTCCTTTGACTGAAAAGGCTTGTGCTTCCCTTTGTATGTTGACTTCACCAGTACTTCACTGTGGATAAAAACATCTGTTAAATGAATGCAATGCAAAGGAAAAGGTGAAGCCTTCTCCTCCCCTCCTCCTTCACTGAATACACATTAATCGTTATGTGTTTTGTTTCTGTTTTTGCAATATAATCAGTTGCCATTCAATTGAGTTTGATGACAGAGCGGGTCCGCTTTCTAATAAACTGAACAGTTTCTACGTGTCAGGATACATTTAAATCTGGATTGCAAAAACAGCTTTCTTATAGAAGAGTACTTGGAGTAGACAATTATTTTACTGTCTTTTGTGTAGTTAACACGCTGATAACCATTGAAGTTAAAGGTTTATTTTTTCTTTCTTTTTTCTGTACAGGATTACTGCAAGTGTGATTACTCCTCACCCAACCAACGCACACTAATTGCCCACTACAAATTGAAGCACTGTCATCAGGCAAGGAACTGTCCTCTTCCCTGTGTCTTTGCAGACTGTGTGTGCTCCTTTAGGACTGAATCATCTCTGAAAAAACATTTAGTCAAGCCTGTTCAAAGCGGGTAACCTCAAAGTTAAACTGTGAACTGTGCAATTTCTCAGAGACTTGTAGTGATGCACAGTATTTTGCACATCTAAAAATACACATACACAATAAGGAGACAGTGAAATGTCCCCTTAAAAGACTGCTCTTTTCAGTCCAGTGTATACAGTACTTTTTGTGCCCATAAGAGCAAGAAACATCACCTCTGTACCGTTGACAATTTTCGTACCAACTTGTATCAAACTTGTACTCCAGGCACTTCAAACTCTGAAAATACAGACGTTGAGACACATTCGGACCATCTAGACTTATTAACAACAGAAAATTACATAGAGGATCAAGACCTGCATGATTTGCTTCACCACAAAGTTGCATCTCTCTTGCTGCGTATGCAAACAAATGTACCCGTGTCTAAGGCAACAACTCAGGAAATTATAAATGAGCTTTGTAGTATTAGCTCAAGTGTGGAAGAGTGCACACCAAAAGTAATTGAAAGTGTGCTGATCAAGCACAATTGTCCAATAAACAGTGCAGTCACAACTGCTATAACAGATAGTTAAAAAAGCAAACCCTCTAAGTTTCCTGTCAAAGGACGGACCTTTTGGCTCTGAATACAAAAGAGCAACTTTTTACAACAATAATTTTAAAGTGATCGAGCCGATTGAATATGTTTTAGATGCATCTTCCAGACGGAAATGTGTTTACATTCCAATTTCAAAAGTCTTGACAGAGCTGTTAAATCGTAATGATGTTTTAGATCAAGTCTTGGAGACTGAACACAGGGAAACTATTGGATACTTGTCTCAGTATAAAACATACAGAGACGCGCTGTACTACAAAGAGAATAGTTTGCTCTCGTCAGAAAATCTAAGCATAGCGCTAGGGCTGCATATCGATGACTTCGAAGTTTGCAAACCTTTAGGAACATCAAAAAAAGCATAAGGCCTGTGCAGTTTATTGGGTAATTTCAAATTTACCAATACGGTATAGGTAATCTGTACAGTCAATCTATCTGACATGTCTGTGTCATAGCAATGATGGTGCCATTCTTGAACCACTGCTAAAAGACCTTGGAGTACTTGAATAGCAAGGATTGTATGTTCAGAAATTGGGAACAACTGTTAGAGGTACTGTGCTATATGTGTCAGCAGACAACTTAGGGGCCCATTCGCTTGCTGGATTTCAGGAGAGTTTTAATGTTGACAAATTTTGCAGGTTTTGTTTAACTAGTCGGCAAGATATTGACATTCATGAGGTAAAAGAGGGAGTGTTCCCACTCCGTTGGCGGGAATTGCCATGAAAATTGGACTCTGTTGAGACTATTGCCATTGATGATTGGTCACCATATAACAGAGCATGACAAAACTTGGCACATTCTATTAGATTTGAAAGAAATAGCTAAACTTCTGGCTAGTGGACATTTTTCAGATGAGACATTATCCTACTTGGAGTTTAATTTCCACCTCCTGCCCAAGCACAACTTTTTGGAACATTATCCAGAACTAATTTGAAGATTTGGGCACCTGATTGATTTCTGGACTATTCGCTTTGAAGCAAAGCATAGCTTTTTTAAAAGGGTGGTGCACGATTCTCACAATTTCAGAAACATCTTGCTCACTCTAGCAACAAAACGCCAGCTTTCTTTAGCTTACTATCTAGACTTGCCAAGTCTTTTCAGACCTGATCTGGAAATTGGACACGTTGCGGTTGTTTCACCTGATACATTAGAGCACTCTATGAAGAAGGCTATAGAGCTGAAATAAGGAAACATAACTCTTGTATCCCTTGCAACCCATGCCTGCCTCTATGGCACCAAGCATTCAGAGGGAATGTTTCTGTCCGTGGGGCACACCAGTGGCCTGCCTGACTTTGGGAAGCTAGTCAAAATTATAGTTGCATCCAGCAAAGTGTCATTCATCATTGAACCCTATCAAGCATGGTACATAGAGCACTTGCGGAGTTATGAGCTGATGAAAAAACAGTCAACTGGAGGTTGTGGAATTGCATGAACTAAATGGATATCAACCCCTGCATCCATACATAAGAGCAGGCAAACTGATTGTGACACCAAAAGTTTCCTTGCTTCACTAAAGTATAGTTGAACTTCCCAGGCTTTCCCAAGGAACACAGACACTGTGTTGACGAGATAAAAGTGAATAATGGAATAGATGTGATGTTTATATAACATATATATATATAACATATATAATTCATTAGCAAAAACTAATGAATTAATGTTTATTGGCTTTATTGCTCATTTTGTCTTTTCTCTGATTGTTTTTCTCCATCTCGAGAGAAGCCCTAAGAGTCTCTCACTCAAATGAAGATGCTGTTGGAAGTGATAATTTCACCACAGGACGTTAGGAAGCTCCGATTGGACTCGGTTCCAGATTTGGTTGATGGCCTGAAACTGGTGCTGAAAAACAAATTGCAGTTAAAAGACTCGTTTGACCTTCAATATCAAGATGAGGACTTCCAAGACTTCTGTAACCTCACGTGTTCAGGATCTACCAAAGGAGAAGGTTACATTGAAAGTTCATTTCTGTCTCAAACTGGAGTCTTCTCAGACTTTTTTACAGTGCAGGATACCCAAGCAAACTGTAATACACCTGATCTCAATCCCATTGAGAACCAATGGCGAGACCTGAAATGTGCAGTTGGTCAAAGGAATCCTTCAAACATTGAAGAACTGGAGCTGGTTGCAATTGAAGAGTGGG
>OOFE01047634.1:0-10757 GCA_900323365.1 Monocentris japonica
ACATAAGGAGTTTCAATGTACGTTTGTGATGTTTGTAAAAAATTGGAGTAAAATAAGACAAGCCTATTTTGTGGGCTACAGCGAGCTGAGAGATTCTTCACTTTACAGTTCAAACCCTTCAAGAATAACTAACCATTTAAGGTCCGTATGGTCACAAGAATCCTCAGACAGGGGCTTTAACTCGTCTTCCAACATGGAGTCTGGAGGCTTACGTATCATTTGCTAAACAGAAACAGAATGCTTCAACAGTATTGCCTTGTCTGAATATTTGCGACTTTGCCAAGTGGCGGTTTGCATCTGGGTGGTTGGCATCGAGGCCTGTGGCGCTGGTAGGTGCCCTTGACTGAGCAGCGGCCCTGGTTAGCCTGGCACCTGTGGTGAGGAGGCCCCCGTCTGATCTAAACCACAACATCACCACCGCCGCCACCAGGCTAATGCAGCCTCACTGCAGCCGGAGCCACCACAGACCCCACTCTCTCTCTCTGTCTCTCCCTCTCTGTCTGGCCCTTTTTCTTTTTCTACCCATGCCTAATCCTCTGTATCTATCTCTCTCTCTTCCCTTCACTCTCTCTCTCTCTCTCTCTCTCTCTCCTTTGCTCCGTTCTTCTGACGCCAAGGCCAATTATAGGCCTTTGATGGTGGGACATAGTGTTTGTCTATCTCAGGGCCTGCGGTGCTCTGGCCTCTTCGTACACACTAGTTTGAGCCACAGCAATGTCTAACATACGCCTACCTAACTGGAGCAGCACTCTCATCTTATCCCTGCTGTCTCTGTCTTGTCTCTCATAGACACACACACACACACACACACACACACACACACACAATGCTTTCTTTCTCGCTTCTTCAATCTCACTTTCTCTCTTTCTCTCTCAAAGCTGGCACTAGAGACCTGCATCACATCCACGTTTCCCTGTCCATTGCCATTAGTCCCTCATCCCTTTCCCTCTTCTTGTTCCTCCTTCCATCACTCTTCTCTGTCTTTTCCTTCATCTTTTTTCTTCCTATGCCGTGAATGTTAGTCTTTAGAATTTTAGTCCAGTTTCTTTTTCTCCACTGGACAGTGTCTGGCCAAACTGCTGCAGAAAAACAAGTAAAATTCAGAACTGTAACCCTGTCATTTCTGGCCTCCAGGAGTTCAGGCTGTGTGTGTGACTGTGACTGGGTCAGTGTGTTTGACAGGCTGACACCACTCCACAGTGACCCAGAGGTGAGCGCTTCAATCCCTCCCCAGAGTGTTTCCCCCTGTTCATCTGTTCTATTAGTTCCTCTTTAACACCTCTACAGGGCCTGACCTTTTTGGGGGGGGTTACACCGAAGGGTCAGCGGTCAGGGTTCAGCCTGAGTACACATTAGCATGCTACTGGCTAACCGTGAATCTGATGGCGCCTGCGATCGGCTAAAAGAGCCCAATGTATTTCATATCAATGTGATTTGGGAATGTGATTTAACACGGTTGGTTACATTAAGTTGACAAAGCAAGGAAATAAGGAAGCATTCATAAGCCTGGGTTTTCGCTGTACAAAAGGAAAAAGTTTTCAACTTGAGCGCAAGGCGGCCAAGCCCGACTCTCCCACAGGGGACTCTCTTGTGACCCCGCCCTGACCCTGCCTGCCGACCCTGGACCTGGCCTTAGGTTCCCCCACTCAGGGTCATGACCCCGTGGTCAAACACCATAGTGCGTCTGTCACGGGGTCGATGGCAGCCCCGGTCTTTTTCTCATTGCGCCATTGTGCCAGATGACGTTAATTCCTCATCAGCTGGACATGGAAGGGAACCACTTCAACTACAGACTACATGGTGTGATTGCGCCTCATTCGGTCCCTATGGTGGATGATTCAAGGGCTGAAGAGCACCTGATGCGGTGTCAGCAATTATGTGACCAAGACTAACTGCCAGGCCTATTTGCTTTCCTTTTGTCCCATTGTGTGAGATGGAGTTTAAATCACTTCATCTCTCTCCCTCTCGCTCTCTCCCTGTCACTCCGTCTCTTTCTCGCTCTCTCTCTGCTCTGTGGTAGGTGTCACCAATGCGGTCAATGGGGGCGCAGACTTTATGTAAGGGATCATGAGATCAGGGGCAGTTTCAGGAGGGACTGATCCCCCGAGCTGATCCACACTGGTGAAATGGGTCTTTACCTCAGAGAATACAGAGGCTTATCGAAGACCCCTATTGATGAGGGCGGAGCTAATAGCCTCTGAATCCAACGGGTTCACAAGCTAAATATTTATAGAGCAAATTACCAATTTATTGGTGTATTGGACTATTTATGGCAATATTTCAAAATGGTGAGTTGTGCCTCACATCACATACTAAAATTCAACTATTATGGAAAAATAGTGACAACAAGAAGCTGTAATGGTTGATTTTGTAACAATTGAATGAACATCTTTTGTTTCTTTATCAATCAACACCACAGTGAATGCTGCTTGAGTCACTGAGTTTCTCTTCTCCACTCCTCTGTGTTTCTCCCTCTCTCGCTCTCCCTCTCTTAGATAAGGAGAGCCTAATCACGGAGAGTGGTAAGCTGCACACCTTGGATATCCTGCTGAGTCGCCTAAAGGCCCAGGGACACCGAGTCCTCATCTACTCCCAAATGACCCGCATGATCGACCTGCTGGAGGTAACACACCAACACATGCACATTGGTACTGCTATATCTGAGACCACTGACTTCCATTCATTCCCTTTCCTCTTACCCTATCAAGTCCAACTACTACTACACCTAACCATAATCCCTCTCAACCAAACCTTGGAGACATCGATGAGAACAGATATTTTTTAAGTTTTTCATTGCATAGAGAATTATTACTTTTTAAATGTGGCTAACAGAGTGATCCTGCTCTCTGAAAAGCCCCACTCTCCTGTCGGTTGAGTATTGTGTTGTTCGTCAAGTTGTTCAGCGTTACTGGAGAGGTATTGAGCTCCGGTCCCTGTGATCAGCTCGCCTGTCCCTCGATAGTGCACTAGAGGGCTAATTAACAGGTCAGGCCTGATTGACGGGGTCTCGTCTGCAGGAGACGCAGCCAGATGGGAAGGTTGACTAGAAGGAGTGAGGATCGAGGAGAGGTGGGTGGAGGAGGGGGCGATGGGAGTGGCAAGGACCTCGGGCACAAAAGAGGTCAAAGAGATAGAAGGAGAAAAAGACAGAGAAAGAGGATAACAAAACATGTTTGTTTTTTTTCTGCGTTGAGCTGAAAGCGAGACATGGAAACTGTCTGGGTGATTCTAGCAGCCAACAACAATGGGACTCTTAGTGCACCACTCCATTGTTGCTCCCGTGGTTGTTACAAACATTGACGTTGACGCCAAAAGCTTCTGCCATGATGTCACTGGGAATTCTTTCCCCATTCACTCGGCGCAGTGCTCTTTCCACAGCCAAATCTTTTGATGGCAGACGGACCCAGCCCAGGTGGTTAAGGACTGTCTTCCTGTGCGTCTGGAAACGGTGGGAATTCCTTGAGTGTAGGGCCGTAGGAAAACAGCGGTGGTGAGAATGCTTTTTAGATGGCTTGGATAATGCAAGCTAACTGTTCGACGCTAATGCGTGTCTCACCTGTTGTCATACCCTCCAAGACTCCAACTCAGCCATCTAATATGGTGGTATTACAGTGCGTTGTGTGTCAGAGCAGACAGCGCTCCCTCTACTAATGACTAAAGAGATCCACCGATGAAATCATGCTGTCTGATCTGGCTTGGGTTTTCCCTCTCCCTAGTATCTCACTGGTCTAGGATGAGAATTCAGCAGATGGACTTAATTTCCTGACTACAAGACTTAAAGCGAGAGAGAGTGAAAGAAAAGGCCGATACTAATCTCTGTGACTGGCGTCATTGTTTTCGTCGCCAGTGGGCTGCCGGCCTCTTTTGGTGACATCACATCTTTTGGGTGATGGATCGTTGAGGTCCGGGTGGCCCGACAGAGAATAACACGGCTGGCTTTCTCTGGCAGCAGGCGATGACAGCGGAGCGGGACCGCCAAGTCTCGCTGTTTTACACAGCACTCCCACTTAGCGCGGTGTGTGTCTGCGGCTGTTTAGACTGCACTTTACTGTACTTCATGTCTGCGGCTTAGATTACAGTGCTGCCGGGAATGCCCCCACCAACCCTTTGGTACATCAGCCAGAAAATCAACACAGAATTGAAGTACTACAGATTACAGATTACAGTCGGTCAGATTCCCTTTTCCATTCATAACTAACCAACATATTATGGGATACAGTCACAATAACAATAAAAAAAACCTGTTCAGCCACATAAACATGTTGGGACTGCAAGATGCTATTTCATAAAATGTAGCCCTCTTGAGAGCAGGTGTAGAATATCTTGCAACATAGATGTCAGATGAGTTTTTGTATTATTATTACTATTTTTATGGTGTTTTTGCTCCACTGTGATGGATGGTGCTGATGGTGGCCTGTGGCAGAAAATGAAGAGCCAAACTCAAATGTTTGTCGGGATCATGGGTAGTGGGGTCTTATTTATTGCGGTCTTTACTTTGAGGCCCTGATGGATAAGCCCTTATTTGAATTAGGGTGCTGTTCTGCGTCAACTCTGGATTAGATGCTGCTGTATGTACATGTAAAAAAGGTCTGAGATCCAGCTCTCCTTTGAGACCACCGGGAAAGTCAGTTCCCGAGTAGTGGATCCAGAAACATTCACGTTTGAGTAGCACAGCAGCTTGTAAATGTTGATGTACTTGCTATAAACTTCAGAGTAGATGTTTCTGTTCTATAAAGTGTCTCGCAATAGGAGACTGCTGGTCATTTTTCCACATTGCTGATCTGTGTTTTGTCGTGTTTTCCCCACATAACAGGACCGCAGGGGCATTTGAGCAGGTAAATTACATTAGGTGACGCACAAGTAGTTCTACTGTTGCTGTTGATAGTCTTTCCCGCCTCAGGGTGGTGGAATATGTCTGTACTATATGTTTTCTGACAATGGATGCAGTTATGACATTGGGTCACACCCCAAGACTTCTGTTGAAAAGTTGGGTCTGTAATCTGTTGTGCTGAACGAAACCTAAACCTGTTTGGGAATGCACCATGACCATATACTTTTTGTTTTTTTCTTGACTGCAAGGACTCATAATTGTTTGGAAACCCAAGAATAACCCAGTTGAACTCTGCTTCCAGTCGACCCCTCCCTGGTACTTCTAAGAGGAGGTCTTGATGGGCAACCAAGTGCCAATTCCGGGGCAGTTAGTTTGAAGTGAAAATGCAGTTTTCATGCTCAGAGACGCCTGTCTCAGAGACTGTCTCAGAGACTCCTGTCTCAGAGACTCTGCTCAGAGACTCCTGTCTCAGAGACTCCTGTCTCAGAGACTGTCTCAGAGACTCCTGTCTTAGAGACTCATGCTCAGAGACTCCTGTCTCAGAGACTCCTGTCTCAGAGACTCCTGTCTCAGAGACTCATGCTCAGAGACTCATGCTCAGAGACTCCTGTCTCAGAGACTGTCTCAGAGACTCCTGTCTTAGAGACTCCTGTCTCAGAGACTCCTGTCTCAGAGACTGGCTCAGAGACTCCTGTCTCAGAGACTGTCTCAGAGACTCCTTGCTCAGAGACTCCTGTCTCAGAGACTGTCTCAGAGACTCCTTGCTCAGAGACTCCTGTCTCAGAGACTGGCTCAGAGACTCCTGTCTCAGAGACTCCTGGCTCAGAGACTGTCTCAGAGACTCATGCTCAGAGACTCCTGTCTCAGAGACTGTCTCAGAGACTCCTGTCTCAGAGACTCCTGTCTCAGAGACTCCTGTCTCAGAGACTCCTGGCTCAGAGACTCCTGTCTCAGAGACTCCTGTCTCAGAGACTGTCTCAGAGACTCATGCTCAGAGACTCATGCTCAGAGACTCCTGTCTCAGAGACTGTCTCAGAGACTCCTGTCTCAGAGACTCCTTGCTCAGAGACTGTCTCAGAGACTCCTGTCTCAGAGCATTTAATCATGCTTAATAACCAATTTTTGTACTCCCTTGCTTTTTTCTTCCCATACTTCATTTCATTTGCTGGTCAAATATCATTTGCACACTAAATCTTATTGCTGACAGTGAATTGGAGATTCTGCCTGTCAGCATATCACAATTCAACATTTTATCCAGTAATATGGACAATGCTGTGCCTTGTTTGATTTGCTTGATATTTGGCATTGAGAAACCAATGAAAGACTAAAATAAAGTAACTGGTCAGGAATCTATAGACCGGTTCCATAACATGGGAATGGGAAGTGGTAGAGGTTGTGACAGATGATGCCCAAGTCGGAGAGATTTCCACCTGGTGAGTGCTGATGGCAAAGTAGAAAAAATGGTACAATATTGTACATGTTGTACTAGAACTGTATCTTTGAAACATTTTCCCACTGGCAAAACGGTACAGGAAAAATGTTGTATTGTTTGGCATTGTACGTTTTTATCGTTGAGGATATTTCTTTTGAGGCTTCCAGTTAGTTCTGGGATTAGAAAGAGCCAGTAAGGCTTTCTGTAGAGGCAACAATATCTGCAAGGTCGCGCTGGCAAGATATCAAAAGCCAATTCAACAAGGTTAGCAGCATTTTGGCGAGCGCCAGTCTAATGGTCTCTAATGTAGTCTTCACTCAGAGCAGATGGGGCTGTTGGGAACGGAGCCAGACACAGAGAGGAGGGCTGGACTTGCTAGGGCTGAGACCCTTGGTGTCACGGCCGGGGGTTAGGTGGGGGTGGTGGAGGGGTAGGGTCAGTGAGGGCAAAGTGTCAAATCATGGATATTATTGGGGAGTAATGATTATAAGCGTCTCTATCAACTCAAAGGTGAGATGTGATGTGTGCAAGTGTGTGTAATTGGTTCATAATGGGGCACTGAGATATTTCAGCGGACTCTTGGGAGTCGGGTGGGGGTGAGGGTGATGGTGATGGTAAAAAAGAGATCAACATGTCACCTCATCACTGCTGTTGCTCTGGCACCGCACTCCGAGGGCCCCTCCCATCAGACCTAACACCCACACAAAGACACACAGAACAGCTTAGCCCACTGTAGGGGGAATCAAATATCAATCTCTGTTTCCCAATGTCTCTTTGGACCGGGGGCGAGGAAATTGATAAATTGATATATTGGACCCCAAACCGTGGTCAGGCAGAAATTCCTTCCTTATTATATCCATGTTTCTTACACGCTGGAACTTGACCGCTAGATCAGATCTGCTGGGCTTCTCCGCTCCTTGGAGAACCACTTAAAATACATTGCATGTCCAAGAACCTGTTCGATTCACTCAGAGTACTGAAAGACTGAGAGGTTGGTGACATCCCTTCCAGCAGAGCTTGAAAAATACATTCCTACATTCCCATTTCCTCAGAATTGGATCCCATTGGTTCCCAAACTCGTGGTTGGGGCGACCCAGGAAGGTTCAACACCCCGACCCATGAATTCAAAAACTTTATTCAGAGCAATTCTCAACTGCTTCTTTATAGGTTGTAATTCAATATTTTTAGGTTTTAATGAAAATGAATTGAATTGGGAATGAAAGGAGCTTAGCCCTAAAAAAAAAAAAAAAAACAGAATTAAAAGGCAGCACAGTCTTTTGGTGTAGACAGGCCACTCTGTAGTTTCTCTCTTATTGTTGCTGTCATTTTCTCATCTCTCCTCGTTATTCATTCTCCCCTCTTCTTCCTCCCCAATCTTTCCAGGAGTACATGGTTCACCGTAAGCACACCTACATGCGTCTGGATGGATCCTCCAAGATCTCTGAACGCAGAGACATGGTGGCTGACTTCCAGAGCCGGTGGGTAAACACAAAGCCATTCGTGTATGCGTGTGCGTGTGCGTGCATGTGTGCGTGCGTGCACGTGCACTCAAGTGCTCCTTTTTCGACAGCGACTGACTGTAAATCCTCCTTTCCATGTGCTGCAGCCATAGGTGGACAATTTAATCACGTGTCTAGTGTGTGTGTGTGTGTGTGTGTGTGTGTGTGTGTGTGTGTGTGTGTGTGTGTCTGGTTTACATTAGTGCGGTCACTCTGAGAGGTCTGTTCTGGTTCTTATTGTGAGGAGTGTAGGTTAAGGAGTTTGTGGTTTATTGAAACAACCCCTGCTTTATTGTGCAGGCCTTTTACCACTGGTATGTCGGGCCTGTTCCATTTGCCATGCCTCTTTTGTTAAACCTTAAATATAGCAAGTGGGTGTCATTGTGGATCAGTCAAGCAACAACTGTTTGCACACAGAAAACACACAAAACTTGACACCCACTACAGTATGGAGCCAGTTGTCCTCATGGTGGTGCTACAGCAATCAATATAATCTATAAACGTACCTCTCTCTCTCTCCCTAGGACGGATATCTTTGTGTTTCTGCTGAGTACGAGGGCTGGAGGGCTCGGCATTAACCTGACTGCTGCTGACACCGTGAGTCAGCAACACACGGAAAAATACTTCACTATAGGATAGCAACGTGCAAACAACCCTGATATTTCTAATAACTAATAACGTGACCTAGGATGACCATTTGAAAGGGTGGCAACAAAACAGTGGTATCTGTTTATTACTACCTATCTGTTTTATCGTTGCCATGGTGATAAACAAGAGGCTCGACCGATACTTTAAAATATACAAGTGTGACTGTTCTTCAGTATTTCATTTCATTTTAAAAGCAGGGAATTGGACACAGAGCCAAACCAAAATTCTGCATTACATCTTTTTCTCTCGGACTCCAAAATGGACAGTCAGAAGAAGACAGCTCTTGTTTATTCACTATTTTATCTGGGAGACAAGAAGGTGAACAAACGTATGTACGTGCATCCATTTTGCTAGAATTTTTAACATCCGGTTTGTCACTCCTGCCACGGTTGGGAAAATTCAAGTTGTGTCTGCAGAGGCAGTAGGCATTGGTGTGGTTTACTGTCGTTCTCCTACTGAGAACAGTGAACATCTGGTTTTCCTCTTCCTCCAGGTGATCTTCTATGACAGTGACTGGAACCCCACGGTGGACCAGCAGGCCATGGACAGGGCTCACAGGCTGGGCCAGACCAAGCAGGTCACTGTCTACCGCCTTATCTGCCAGGGCAGCATCGAGGAGAGGATCCTGCAGCGCGCCAAAGAGAAGAGCGAGGTCCGAAACACAAACACTCACGCATGGCACACACGTGCAACACACACTTAACACGACAGACTAGCAAGACTACAAGGGATGTAAAAGACCTAACATTGAGTCCCAATGTGGATCTGTGTAACTCTAATTCTACCAGTGTAAACAAACCTCGTAGAGACTCAAAATACACGTAAACCCCATGGTTAGCTGTCATATACTGTCAGCCCCTGTATCAAAAGCTCAATCGATGAGAGTGAAGAAATGTCCATCGTCCAGCGAATGGATCGGTTAACAAAATGAGTAATCCTGTCGATTAATGTTTAATTATTAAGATCCAAAGGGTGGTGATCTCTGGAGGCAACTTCAAACCAGACTCACTCAAACCCAAAGAGGTGGTCAGCCTGCTACTGGACGACGACGAGCTGGAGAAGAAATGTGAGTAGACGCAAAAACAAGTACATTTTGATATTGCGATCCCTTCTGAGGCTCACGTCCATTCTCTTGACTGAATTTCATTCCCTAAGCACTGAAGATGACCCTCACCAGTATCTTCCCCAAACTTAACAATTACCCCAACCATGAATAAAGGTGAAAATAAAAAAAGGGATTTCTCCTTCCCTGTAGTGCGTCTGAGGCAGGAGGAGAAGAGGCAGCTGGAGGAGAGCAGCAAGGTGAAGGAGCGCAAGAGAAAGAGGGAGAAATATGCTGAGAAGGTAAAGTACAGCATGACCATGTTGGGCTCCTCTTTACTTGCTACTCATCTCAAAAGTAATGTTACTTTACTTATTACTCCCCGGGAGAAGTAATTCATTACACGACTCGTTCTATTACTTTCCGTCCCCCCACCCGAGAAAAACATTCAACAGAGATTATTTTGTGTTACCTGTGTAACTCTGTACACACACTCTTTAACTAAATGCTGCTTAGCTTTTAGTAACTGTACAAGTTTTACAGTTACAAATAAAAGTAAAGTAATGGGAATATTTCCAGCCACTGGATGTAAACGTATCCATCTTTAATCCAAGTGAAATCCGGGGATGGAGATCGGTTTATTATATTTATATGTGATGTGAAGGGGCGATTAACAACGATTTATTTCTCTGATTGGTAACTGTAATATTATTAACGAAATTGAAATGGCAATTTCTTACGCTACTTGTTACTGAGTGACACGTTACCGCCCATCACTGCTCACAAATCATCTCAGTCAGCAAGGGCATGTTTAGTGGAGCACGAGGAAGGATGTATAGATGCAAAAAGGAAAGAAAGGAACAAATGGGGGAAGTAAAGAAGGAAGTAATGAAGTGAGAAAGGAAGGAAGGAGGGATGGAAGGAAGGAAAGGAGAAATTAAGAGCACATGAAAGCAGAGGAGACAGGTGGAGGATGGGAGATATAGACCAGACTGACCTTACACTGACCTTACAGAGCAGAACAAACCTGTCTCGGGAAAGATAGTGTAAAAGTGAATAACCTAACTCCTCTCTCTCTCTGCTCCCCCACCCTCTTTCTCTCCCTGACCTTCTGCAGAAGAAGAACGAGGAGTCGGAGACCAAGAGGAGAAAGGAGGTGAACCTGGTCATCTCCCACGCCCCCTCGGCGGATAACTCCAACCTGTCTGCCGACGGAGATGACTCCTTCATCAGCATCGACATGGACTCGGCCATGCCCAGCCCCTTCAGCGAGGTGAGAGAATCCAGGGCAGATGAGGAGGGATC
>OOFE01047638.1:2938-14034 GCA_900323365.1 Monocentris japonica
CTTCCCACCCAGCTCAAGCCAGACTTTCATTTGGCTCCAGAAACCTCACTAACTACAAAGAACTTTGTGTCCCATGGTGGGAGGTAGGTGTTTGTGTGTGTGTGTGTGTGTGTGTGTAGTGTGTGTGTGTGTGTGAGAGAGAGAGAGAGAGAGAGACTGTGGGTTCATCTGTGCGTCGGTCAGGAGGGATAATGTGTCTGAATGTGTGCGGAAAGAGGGTGATAGTGTGTGTGTGTGTGTGTGTGTGACCATATGTTTCATAGTGCTTGCGTCGCTGCATTCATGCACATCATATACACATCGTTAGTGTGTGCTCACATGCAAGCTATAGTGTTTGTATAAATGCTTGTGTGTGTGTGTGTGTGTTTTCTGCCCTGACCTGGTTTGCAAGGCTGGCCCACACATTTCCCTCTTTAGTTTTGCAGAGCCAAGCAGGGCAGAAGTTTCCTCTGACCTCAGGTGAACCAGAGCGTTGTTTTACTCTTTCAGCCTTTAGCTCGACGGTTCAACATGCATTTCCACATTTTAGGGATTCGGCCGACGCTCTCGTCCAGAGGGACTTCTGAGTACGCTCTTCCTGAAACGGGTTTCATTCAGTACCAGAGAAAGGTTCTTGTTCTGCAGCAGAACCCATTTGGTGCCATAAAGATCCATTTAGGAACAGATGAAATGCCGCAATGCTGCAGTTTAAGAACTACAATACACTCACATTCATTCATTCTTTCTTTCTTTCATCATCTGTCCTTCATCCATTGATCTTTCATCCATTGATCTTTCATCCATCCAATTAATAATTAGATAATTACTAACAACAAAATAATTCTATTTTTTTATATATTTTGAAGATTAGCAAGTTTGGCTTCACTTAGTTTTACAGTTTGTTTGAGTGACTGACTGATTCATTCAGTTTGTTCACCTTGTGGTGCATCTGTGTCACACTGTGCACTCCTCTATCCATCCCTCCGTCATCTCTCTCTCCACTCATCTGCGTGTTCATTCCTTCTCCCTCCATCTGTCCATGAACTCACCCATGTGATCCTGTATGTTCATCCTCCCATTCCTTCCTTCTTCCTTCATTCACAAGATGAGATGAAATTCTGGACGGAGGACAGCAGCTTCATGTTTCCTGCCGGCTGATTTCCTCTGATTGCCACTTATCACCAGGAGGTTTTAATCAACCAACAACGGAGGTGTTCACAGAGGCATCGCGCCAAATAAAAATTAATCCATCACACTTACGACGTGCTTTCATGGGAAGATTGGAAAGCACAGGGCAAAACAATGGCTGTCTGCTGGGATATTTGAGTACACATGTAGTTTTTGGTTTTCTTCTGTCTTTATCTCTGTCATCCCTCGGTTTCCACCCTTCACCAACCTTTTCTCTCCTCTTCCCTGTCTCAGTTTCTCCTCCCTCTTACACTTTCCTAGAACTGAGTTTAACCCTCATGTGAACACTTTATTAACATGGCGGCCATATTTGATTTGATTTGAAACCCGACCGGGAAGACGAAGCCCGTTTTGTACATCAAATCTCTCCTAGTGCAGCTTTCAACCTGAACTATGTACCTTAATAGTTCAGTTGTGATTTAGTGGTTGGCGGCCCCTGGTGGCAGCGGGAGGTAACTGTTCACAGCTTCGGCCATCTTTGCTCACGGAAAATCAGCTCTCTGTAGCGTCTGCAGTTTCCATTCGTACCTGTATCAGCCAACTCCAAAACTTCACTGGGGTGACAGCGGCACAGTGAAAGGGGAGGGGCCAGTCCCACTTCATGATGAGGCGTCTGCATCCTGACATATGAACATATGAACATGTTAGACTGAAGGTCTCAATGCATATTGGGATATTTTTAACCCTAATAGAAGAAGAGGATTCTTTCTCTCTCTTCTACCTTTCCTCTTTCCATCTTCTCTTCTCTAAATCTCTCTCTCTCTCTCTCATTCTTTCTACCCCTCTTTTTTTCATTTTCCTTCTCTCATCCCCCTCTCTCTCTCTCTCTCTCTCCCTCGCTCCTCCCATGCTCTACACATTTGTCTGTCTGAAGCTACTTTCAATCCAGAGGCGATAACGTCGTGTTCAGGCCAGCCAGTTCACCAAACCCTTCCTTTCATCTATAAATGTATGAGGAGTTGTCAGCAGGGATTGTTGTTTGTGTGTGTGTGTGTGTGTGTGTGTGTGTGTGTGTGTGTGTGTGTGTGTGTGCGCGCAGCACAGAGGTGGATGTACGGTGGACTGGACAGTAACATGCTTCTACAGTACATTGCCTGGGTCACTTACCCTGTAGTGCTCATCACATTCTCAGCAGGATTCACACAGATACTGGCTCCACAGGCTGTGGGTAAGATACATGCACACACACACACATACACTCATGCACACATTTAGGTGTTTGGATAATGTAATTGCCTCTATAATACACCATAAGGCCTGCAAGGACATGTGTGTCACTTTAGAGGTTACATAATTATGGACCTGAGTCTACGTGAACTGTTGATCTAGGCAAAGCAAGCCTGTAGGAAATCCATAAAATATAGCCCATGCGTACAAAAAGATATATGAAAATCAGTATTTTACAGTGTTTCCATCCTCAATATCATTCCTCCTTCCCTGCTCTTCTTTTATTCTTCTCACCCCTCCAACCTGCCTTTCCTCTACGCTTAAGCATTTTACCTGTCACCTCATTCTTTCCTCTTTGTTTCTTTCTCCTTCTTAGGTTCGGGGATTCCTGAGATGAAGACTATTTTGAGAGGAGTGGTACTGAAGGAGTACCTGACCTTTAAGACGTTTGTGGCCAAAGTCATTGGTCTGACTTGTGCTCTGGGCAGTGGGATGCCCCTGGGGAAGGAGGTAGAAGACCTTTTATTTTGGCTTCATCTATTCCTATCACAGTCCTGGCTGTACAAATAAAATGCGACATATTGCTGACAGTTCTTGAAGTTTCCTATTGGGGAATAATAATCTCACTTGTGCTTCCTCAAGTCCCATTAAAGTGCTGAAATATGCCTTCATCCATGTGCTCAGTGGCTAAGGTCCTTATCTGTCCCCTTCCTCTCTCTCAGGGCCCGTTTGTTCATGTTGCCAGCCTGTGTGCCGCTCTCTTGAGCAAATTCATGGCTGCTCTTTTTGGTGGGACCTACATGGTGAGGGACATAACCACATAACTCACACATATACAGACACACAAGGACAAAGCAAAACAGATAGACAGACACACACAAACACACACACACACGCTATATAAATGTATTGTCACAAGGCTTTCAGGTTTATCTGACTCTCTGCCATTCCTTAGGACACACTCTCACCCCCATTCATGTGAGACATAACCTGGGCTTCTGTGTAACTCTGCACTGGGAGAGCTCTCCTCCATGCACCAACAGCATCAGCAACACCCAATATGGAGGAAGATGGAGGAGAGTGATGTGCTGGAGTCAAGTAGTCCAGGGGTCAACTATGTGGACATTAAGCATACTCAATCTGGAAAAATGTGGAATCAAGACTTTGTTTGCAAAAACCTGTTTGCTGGATGTTTGATTTTGTGTGGCTACGATAATAAATTGGATGTCTTCCAGAAAAAAGTGACCTCTGTGTTGGGGCGGATAGCATTCACACATATTTCTGTCTTTTCACTTTTACTGCTAAAGGAAGAGCCCTTTGAGGGAAACAAGGTATGAATGCACGAGTCAGATAGCTTCTTTGTTGCCAATTCCATCTCCATGAATAATCCATGCTGTCCATTTCTGATTCTGTTGTTCAGCGAACCATTACAACAGGCATCGATCTGTGTTGCCTTTGGTTTTATACAAACATCTCATCCCATGATTTGAACATTCAGTCCTGGTTTTCAATTATGGTATCCCATATCCCACTGCTCATATATGTAATTTCAGCGAATGTCAAAAGCGCCAACACAGCAACAGCAATACAATGACCCTTTGCATTTTTCAGTGAAATGTATGTCTTTTGTATTATGTTTGCATATGCGGTGTTTTTGTGTGTGTGCACGTGTGTGTGTGTGCTTGCCTGTGTGTGTGCACGTGCCTATGTGCGTGTCTACCTGGTATGTGTCTATCTGACTCTGCTCTGATAGAATGAGATGAGAAACACTGAGATGCTGTCGGCGGCGTGTGCAGTGGGTGTGGGCTGTTGCTTCGCTGCCCCTATTGGAGGTAAGACAAGATGGCAACTTCTGATTGGTATCATATGGGGGCTAATTAGGTGAGGAGTATTGTTGTAATCTGTGTGTGTGTGTGTTGCAGGGGTGCTGTTCAGTATTGAGGTCACTTCAACATTTTTTGCGGTGAGGAACTACTGGAGGGGCTTCTTTGCTGCCACCTTCAGTGCCTTTATATTCAGAGTCCTGGCGGTCTGGAACCAGGAGGAAGGTAAGGACAAGAGAGAGAAAAAGTAGGTATTACTTTTATTATTTGTTTGCATATCCCCTTTATCTACCTTTTCCATTACATTCTTCTGTGTGTATGCGTGTGTCTGTGTATGTCTGCCCTTTGCACATCAGAGTTTGTGTCTGTGCACATCAGAGTTTGTCTGTTTCTTTGTATGTGAGTGTGTGATTATGTGGTGGTGAGGGGGTTCATTTGTGTGCAAAATTTGAGTACAGATATCATGCCTCAGTATTTGCTATTTTTTTTTTTCTCAGAGACCATTACAGCCCTCTTTAAGACCCGCTTCCGTCTGGACTTCCCGTTTGACCTTCAGGAGCTGCCAGCATTCGCCATCTTGGGGTTAGTATGTTTCTCTGGATTGCCTCCATGTCAAGCTGAGTCCCGACCCCACAGCAGTTTGGTCTCAAAGGAGATCTGAGACTGATCTGAGACTGCTCTCTCGCATTCAGCCCCACCCTCTAGTCTCTTTTACATTTCTGTTGAGTTCTCTGACGGTTGATTTCTATTAGATGAATGGGGCATGAAATTAACATTTTAGTCTACTGATTACAAGTGCAGGTGGAAGCCAGAATCACTTGCCAAATTTAACGTCTTTGATACCAAATCATCTTTAAAAGGGAAAATGAGTCAAATTAACGCAGGTTGGCTACCTGCCAAAGAGGCTCATAAAATTAACCAACCGACCAGACAGTCAAAATCTATTTGTATTTGGCTGGTGGGTGGTGTTAATTTCTTGGTCAGAGTGGTCAGAGTACTACAGCACAACAGTAAATATTTCATTGTAGCTGACTTTGCTCTTCTGTCTCACTTTCAACAGATAAAATATGTTTGTGTGGCATATGTCCTTAGGATTGCCTGTGGTTTTGGTGGCGCTCTGTTTGTGTACCTGAACCGTCTGATTGTGGAGTGCATGAGGAAACAGAAGACCATTAACAAGTTCTTGCTGAGGAAGTGAGTATCTGAACACAAATACTGCACAGTGCTTATACACATTTGTGCACTTATATAGATCCTGTGAGCCTATTTCCACCTACCATTACAATCCC
Source organism: Monocentris japonica (assembly GCA_900323365.1). NCBI lineage: Eukaryota > Metazoa > Chordata > Actinopteri > Trachichthyiformes > Monocentridae > Monocentris > Monocentris japonica. Next base: position 8,385 of record OOFE01047638.1, read on the forward strand.
TAAGCAAATTAAAGTTGCATCTAGAGTGTGTCTAGGGCACCAAGACACATTTAACGCTGTTAAAGTTAAATTGGCACAAGAAGGATAGGAAACAAATTTTTCCTAAATACCTATTCTTGTGTGCCTTTTAAACTTGGTGTCTTATCTGAGAGTATTAATTTAGTTTATATCTCAAATAAATGTCTGTTTCACACATAGCAAAATAGCAGTGTACCTGTACTTCCATCCTCACTTGTGCATTTACAGAACACAAATAAGCACATATTATACATATAGTGTGACAAACACACCCATTAATGACCCTACAGCCCATCTCTTCCTGTCAGGCGCCTGGTGTATCCTGCACTGGTCACCCTGCTTGTCTCCACCCTCACCTTCCCTCCAGGCTTCGGACAGTTCATGGCTGGACAGGTCAGAAAATACAACCTTTCACACTCTGAAAGCAAACTTCAATGAATGGAAAAGTATATGTTAAATAATGAAGTGAGATTTAGTTCTTTGTGGCAAGGTCATCTTTACTCCTGTTGTTTGATAGCATAAACTGCTCACCAGTATAGCAATGTTAATTCAGTCATGTTGCCTTTCCCTGAATCAAATCTGTCATGCACTTTCTGTACTGCCTCCAGATGTGGATTGATATACAGTATATTCAGTTGTATTCCTTGTGTCTGCCCTTCAGCTGACGCAGCACGAGTCTCTGGTGGCACTGTTTGACAACCGTACCTGGTGTCGCCAGGGCGTGGCTGAGGAGTTTGACTACATCAGCCACTCCCACGCCTGGAAACACCCCCAGGTCAACGTCTTCATCACACTCATCCTATTCATCATCATGAAGGTAGGCCTTGTCAAAAGTTGTTTTGAAAATATTTTGATTTTAATGTGTGGGATGAGAATATGATTTCACCTGACAGTTGCACATGCTCTCCTCTCCTCTCTTGTCTGTCTCTCTGTTTCTGTCTGTCTCTCTGTTTCTGTCTCGATCTGTCTCTGTCTTTCCCTGATTATCAGTTCTGGATGTCTGCTGTGGCTACCACTATGCCAGTTCCATGTGGGGCCTTCATGCCAGTGTTCCTTATTGGTGAGTGATATCTACTGTTTAATGGTTTCTACTCTAACCCTAAAAATAACTGCTGTATGTCTGTGTGCGATGGTCAGGTGCAGCATTTGGCAGACTGGTTGGAGAGATCATGGCAGCCATGTTTCCTGATGGTATACATGCTGATGGCAGTGTGTATCCCATAGTTCCCGGTGGTTACGCTGTAGTTGGTGAGCACATGGTCTTCACTGAGCACATGGTCTACATCTGATTGTTTTTTTATACTGAGCTTAATTCAGTGTTATGTATCTACTTTGCCCCGATACCTTATATTCAGGCCACTTTGTGCTTTTTCACTCTCCTGTGTAATTGCTAAGGCCATTTTTATCACTTCATGCTAGCTTATAGAATGTGACTGATGAAAATGGATCCTACTCAAATTGAACATTACATTGTGGGACGAAGTGAAATGTAAAACCATTAAATCTAAAATCACCACGGCTGTGACTCATTGGTTAGTGCAACATGATGGTATAAAATGATATGATTTGGAATGACATCCTGCAGAAAATAAATTCCATTTGGTTTTAGGTTGCTGTGATTAATACCACACAATTTCTGTTGAAAATATGCCTTATTACATACCTAAACCTATTCTATATATATATATAGATAAACATGACTTTAAGAAGACCAGACAGCCAAATTATTCTATGGATATTTTTTCATATCCTTCCTATGCAGGTGCTGCAGCGCTGTCTGGAGCTGTCACCCACACTGTGTCCACAGCGGTCATAGTGTTTGAGCTGACCGGTCAGATCTCCCACATTCTGCCTGTGATGATAGCAGTGATCCTGGCTAATGCTGTAGCCCAGTCGCTCCAACCATCCCTATATGACTCCATCATTAGAATCAAGAAGCTACCCTATCTGCCTGAGCTGGGCATGGGACATCACGAGTAAGTTTGTGTGCCTGTGTATATGCCTGTGCCTGCTTGTCTTTTCTACCAGTCCACCTACTTACCACCCTCCCAAGATATATTCCATTCCTCCATTTCTCTATACTCGCTGATCTACTCTCCGTCTCCTTTTCGACTGATTCTGTGTTCTCATGTATTTTTGTTTCCTCTCCCTTTACCCTCTCTTGCCTGTTTGTTTTTATCCTCACAATGCTTCCCAACATATTTCTACATCACCCTCCGTTCGTTCCCTCTCCTATCCCCTTGTGGCACTCCCCTCCTCCTGTTTCAGGAAGTATAATATCCGCGTGGAGGACATCATGGTCAGGGATGTGCGCTACATCACTCTTACCTCCTGCTATCGGGACCTGCAGGAGGTGCTACTGACTGGTCAGCTCAAAACACTGGCCCTGGTTGAATCCAGAGGTAAGTGCACAGCAAAGAATGTCCATCTTAACAAGTCATTTAGTCTAGTATTAAAATCTCATTTTACTTAAACCTTCACTATGTAACTTTATGAAATTTAGTCATTGGCAGTTCACTTCATGAACTAGACTGTATTTTTATTGCGCCATTTATGCTTTAAAACTTTAACATTTACCTCATTCCCTTACGATTTCTTGTCATACTCTTTTCCCTAACCCTTCTCCGTTACTTCCTTTCCTTGTTTTTCTTTCCCCTCTACCTTCCTCCCTGCCTTTCACTTCCTTCCCTCTCCTGCCAGAGTCCATGATCCTGTTGGGCTCCATAGAGCGCTCCCAGCTCCAGTCTCTGCTCTCCCTCCAGCTGGGGCGCCAACGGAGGCTGGAGCATCTCCGACAGCTTGCCCAGGACAATGGCACCCACGATCACCTGCCCAGCTTAACCACTGACAGCACCCCCAGCTCACCCTGCGCCCACACCCACGCCCACATCAATGCCACAACCAACATCGACACCCGCCAAGGGGTCCGCTTCCTGGTGAGCACCCAACAGGTGTGAGGCGTGCGGGGGCTCTAGGGTCGGGCTGGGGACAAAGTCTGGCTTGGGTTGGGCAGTAGACTGAGTTGCTCAGGCACTGCATGTGTGAAGCATGTAGCAGTAGGTAAATGCACAGATGGGTTTGGGACTGGTGCGGTAAGTGGTTATGTACTCTACACTGTGCAGATCTCCTTTTTCCTACATTTACATTAACACATGTCTTCTATGTGTCTGTCGTCTGTGCCTTTACCTGTGCTGTCATGTGTTTGTGTACGTGCACGTGGTCGTATTTGTCTTTTTCTTTGTTTGTGTGTGCATGCATGTGTGTGTGTGTTCGCGCTTGTGTCTGGCTGCCTTTTGTTAATATATTCTCCATGTAGATTTCCACAGAGGAGTCTTCCTCCTTCAGCCCAGCTGCGTCCAATGTTCAGCTTCCTCTGAAATCTGCTCTGAAGACTGTGTCTGCCATCAGTGACACAGAGACACCTAATAGTATGTACTTTCATGCACTCCAAAAACACACACACATACACACACACAGAGAGACACACAGAGGCTGAGAACAAAGTCAAATCCACAGGAAAGAAAACAATGAAATTAGAGGAGCATTATTCAGGCTAGATTTTTATTGTTTCTCTCTCAGGCTCTCAGACCCTTTCCTGTGCTGACCACGAGAAGGAGCTGCTGGAGGTGAGAGAGAAAGGAAGGAGAAAGAGAGAAGGAATGTATGTAATATATGTGCATGGGTACAAGTGTACGTATGTGACATGTATGTGTGTGTGTGTGTGTGTTTGTGCTCTCTCTGAGTCCACGCATATGCTATCCACCTCCTCTGCTAACAGTCAGGATCCACCCACAGGCATCAGGGATTTTCCGTGTGATCATAATCTCACGCTGTGGTTTTCGCTTTTTGTTTAACACTTTAACAGGCACACTGTGAAATAATTTTCAGGACAAAAACAATTTTGGTAAACATGGACCTTTTAAAAATAATATAATAAAATATTATCAAAATAATCTCAACTGTGCTGTTTAATTGCTGGTTAGGATAATACGGATCGTCTTATGGATGATTTCAAAAAACATTAAACATAGTGTAAATTGTCTGCCATGGTAATCATGGTTATTTTATTACCTGGTTATTATCTGACTGGATATTATGGAAGATATTGCACTGCCTTGTGATGATCAAAATATGTACAATATTGGCAGGCAGACATGAGCAGTTTTGAATATTCAGGCATTACAGAACAGTAAATCACTGTGTTCTGTTGGCATGCTTGTAATACTAAGGAAAAGAGGTGGACAAAAATGAAATTGAACAAAAATGTAATATTTTAATATAACTTTTTGTAAAATATGTGGGGTTTTTTTAGGCTGTGTTTGCACAGCTCCACCTCCAGGTACAAATTCAGTATAGCATAAGTCAAATATTTCCTGTTGTTAAAATAGAAGCTGAAATTACCTAAACTATGTGGTTGAGCTGCCCTGTAAAGAGTTCTCCCTAAGAAGCACATAACTACGATCCAGTGTTGCACTAGCGTTTCTCCTGCAGCTTCCTGTACCCTCACCTTCATCTCTGCCATAATAATTATACCCTTTCAGCAACATCGTGCTAATGCCACAGGGACTTCCCAAACTGTCAAACAGTATCTCTCCTATGCTCTGATAATGTTGTGCTATGTTGACCCCTTCTCTCCCCGGCTGGAAGAGCTCAGCTGAGCCGACTCCTCCTGAAAACAGAAAGCCCAAGCCCAAACGAGTGAGGATCTCCATGGCGGTAAGATTGTCTGCCGCCTAGAGACTGTTGCTTAGTAACCGTTGCCTTGCAACAAGCAAGTAGTGAGTGCTGGACCAGAATCTTTGTGGCGCACACTAGCTACCAATCAGAGAGGGAGAGAGAGAGAGATTAAGTTGTCCTTTCAACTTTGATGACTGTAGAAACAAATGGTCCATCAGAATTTATTCTAAACTGCTGTAATGACTTGTTCAGTGTATTTCTTGAGTATTGTTTTATGTTTTGTGGTGTGCTGTTAATGGTGTTGCAAACATGTAGTGGTGTCTTCCAAATAACTTTGTGGGCACTGTTTGCCCTACAACAAAAGGAATGTTGGAGAGGATTTCCCTTACCTTGGCTGTTTATTTTTTTTCTTTCCTCATCTCCTCATCATGTAGTGTTTTACTTTCTTCCATTTATCTTACCACCTCTGCTTTTCCATATTGTGCATATAAATACTGATATTAAATAACAATAAAAAAGTAAGTAAAATAAAAAAAGATGAAATAACATTCAATTCTGTCCCCTCAGATTGCCCCTTGTGTTATGTATACTGATCAGCCACAACATTAAAACCACTGACTGGTGAAGTGAATAACACTGATTATCTCGTTACAATGGCACCTGTCAAGGGGTGGGATATATTGGGAAGCAAGTGAACAGTCAGTTCTTGAAGTTGATGTGTTGGAAGCAGGAAAAATAGGCAAGCGTAAGGATCTGAGTGACTGAGCGACAGGGTCTTGGGCGCCCAAGGCTCATTGATGCGTGTGGTGAGCGAAGGCTAGCCCGCCTGGTCCGATCTCACAGAAGAGCTACTGTAGCACAAATTGCTGAAAAAGTTAATGCTGGCTATGACACAAAGTGCATCGCAGCTTGCTGCGTATGGGGCTCTGTAGCCGCAGACCGGTCAGAGTGCCCA
>OOFE01047648.1:0-12161 GCA_900323365.1 Monocentris japonica
AATCCTCAGTGGTGTGTAGGTCCTCTGTTGTTGTGCTCTCCTAAAGTCCACAATCAGCTCCTTGGTTTTGGTGACATTCATGAGGAGGCTGTTGTCCTGGCACCAGAGTGACAGGCCAGCCACTTCCTCCAGGTAGGCCTTCTCATCGTTATTGGAGATCAGGCCCACCACCACTGTGTCATCCGCAAACTTGATGATGGAGTTGGAGCTGAACCTGGCCACACAGTCATGTGTATACAGGGAGTACAGTAGGGGGCTGAGGATGCAACCCTGGGGGATCCTGTGCTCAGGGTGAGGGGGTTGGAGGTGTGTCTGCCCACCCTGACCACCTGGGGCCTGGCGGTCAGGAAGTCCAGGATCCAGGCACACAGGGGGGTGTTCAGTCCCAGCTCAATCAGCTTGCCAGCCAGTCTGGTGCCGACTATGGTGTTGAAAGCTGAACTGTAATCAATGAACAGCAGTCTCACATAGCCCCCCATCCGGTTGTCAAGATGAGAGAGTGTGGTGTGCAGTACCTGACAGACAGCATCATCCGTGGATCTGTTTGGCCGATAAGCAAACTGCAGCGAGTCCATGGTACGAGGGAGGGAGGCACAGATGTAATCCTTGATCAGCCTCTCGAAGCATTTCATTTCATGACCACTTTACAGTTGCAATACGTTCTATGATGGATAGTGGTAATGTCATCCATCGATCTAAGTCATTTTGTATTGTTTTAGTGGAGTGAAGTTAAGGGGGAACAACTCTGACAGCTTGAGAAAGAATTTTATACCTAAATATGTGATGTTACCAGTAGTGAGTGGTAAGTGGGAGATTTGAGATGTAGCATTCCAGCTATCCACACATAGTGGTAGAATCTTACAAGTCACTTTTCATAAAACTGCAATTCCTAAACAGCCTTGCCTCAGCATGATGGTTGCAGACAATATCAAAAGTAATTGTTTTTCACCAAATATAAATAAGCACTGTTCACCATGAAGCCTAATGTGTCATGGTTGTGCTGCCTTCCTCCTCTTCTGCCTGTTCCCTACTCCCTATCTGTAGCTGTGTCTGAAATCGGTCACTTGTTCACTCATTCACTATTCACTTCATCATTGCTGAAGGACAGATGCAGATGGACCTGGACAAGGTGCGAGCAGTTCACTCGGCCCACCACCTGAACCCAGAGCCCATTTTATCCACTTCCTGTAGTCACCACAGTCACATGGACTGTGTCCGGTTTTACTGAACTTGCACTCAGACTTTCTTTTCACCCTGTAAGCAACTTGAGCTCTAAGCTGCAATTACTCACGTTCCGTTTAGGAAGCCCAAATGTCTTCAGCCGGACCCTGGAAACGGCCCTGCCAATCATCCGTTTGTCCCCGATGCTGCCCGCTCTCAGGTACTCCAGTGGGCGCCATGGTCGGTATCAGCCTCAAACCAATGGTCAGAGCAGGCCAACCAGGATCTGGAAACTGCCTTACATTCCCTTTCATCTTCTAACCTCAACACCTGGAACAAGCAGTTACCCTGGATCGAATATGCCCACAAATCTCTCCCCTCCTCGGCTACTGGACTCTTGCTGCTTCACTGCAGGGCAACCAACCGCTGTTGTTTCCTGCACAAGAGCAAGAGGTCACTGTGCCCTCTGCTGCCAGTGTCGCCGGACCTGGAGAAAAGCACAGACTGTGTTGCTTTGTGCATCCCTTAGGTACCGGCAGCAGGCAGATCGGCTCCGTACACCAGCTCCTCACTACCATCTGGGACAACGGGTTTGGCTCTCCATCAAGGATCTCCCCCTTGGCACAGAATCCCGCAGGCTTTCCCCCAGGTTCATTGGTCCGTTCCCCATTTCCAAATTCATTAATTCTACAGTGGTCTGCCTTAAGTTGCCCCGTACTCTTCGGATTCATCCATCTTTCCACGTCTCACAACTCAAACTGGTCATCACCAGGCTCCGGCCCCCACCGCCCCTCCTCCTCCTCGTCTCATGGATTGTCATCCCATCTACACCGTGCGTCGTCTGGTGGATGTTCGCCGTCATGGGAGGGGTCTGCAGTACCTGGTCAACTGGGAGAATTACGGTCCTGAGGAGAGAAGCTGGGTTCCCTCCAGGGATGTTTTGGATCCTGCCCTTATCACCGACGCCCCCCAGCATCATCTAAAGCATATTATTATTATTATTATTATTATTAGAGAGTAAGAATAGCCCACACCTTCACACGTGACCAATTAATAGGTTGTTATAACATCACGATATAATGGCTGTAGCGTGCGTAATGGATCGCGTGAAAATGACCCACCAGTCCTCCATTGGAAAAAGGTGACTAGTGCCCAAGAACAACAATCCCTGATCAGAAAACAACCTTTGGTTTCCAGGTTTAAATGGTCTTTCCAGGTTCTGTGGCAGCAGACAGATCAGCACAACTACACAGTTAGCACTCTCTAGCTCCAAACTTTGTTGTAATATAGTCATAATAAAGGGCCACAGTGACACCACCTGGTGTAAATGAGTACTGCACCTCACTGTCAACTTAAAGCTACCTTCAGTTTCTGTTTCACTGTGTCATCTTAGTCCAGTAAGCCCGTCAACTCTGGCAGCCCCTGGTGTTACTGGCCTTAAACGTTCTTACTCCAGTTTCCATAAACATGCATTAATGCTTCATCTCGCTTGGCGTTCGGGTTTATTTATTTCCCACATATCAGATCTTTGGAAATAAGATGCTGGTGTTTGCCATTTTCCTCTTAGCTTCTGCCCAGTCACTCCATTTGACCAACTGCTGGCTTTGTTTCACCCTGCTGGATCTTGTCGAGCAAGTCTGGTGTGAACTGCTGAAATGTACTTTTAATTTGTGTACTTTAAGGATTTTATGGGATGTGCACTACATATCTTGCAATCACTTCCCACCACAATACACTTGCTCTTACCTGAGAAGAGTCATATTCAAAATAATCCCAAACAGGACTCTTGAACTTGAACAAATGGCGATGGCGATGGCGTTGGCAACACTGGCAAAGCTGGCACTTCCTCCAACAGCAGGAGGTATTCATGGGGGTCTAACAAGTTGGTTGACAGGATAGCGCCATCTAGTCACAGAAAATGTAGTCTCTTTTTTACCCTGCACATAAACAAAAAGACGAAAACATTTTACATTTATATTTTTTTATTTGAGTTAGTTTTACAAGTAGACAGGATAGTTCAGTTTTAGTTTTTCCACAAAGTCTCATGTTTACGACAGTGTTTTTCAATACCTGGTTTTCATTGTTTTAGTTTTAGTTAATGATCATATATAGCCGGCTTCAGGAGAATCTAAAGGGGAAACCGGTGCAGTGAACCTGATATATCACTGAAATATCACCGGTCACCTCATGATCACATCCTCTCTGTTGCTTGTTGGACATCAAATGCAGCCGTGCCCCCTCCACCTTGTTAAGTTGTTTCTTCCTCTCTTTGTGCTGTGAAATTTAGCACTGAACTCATTGTACAGAAGAACAATATTAATCCAATATAACTATGGCGGTTGATAGGCTGGCGGAAAGTCTTCACCACAGCATGGACTGATCTTCTTTTGGACCTCACTGCATTTACTGGACTCTTACTTGACAACAGAAAAAGATTAGCTTCATCAACATGGTTCAATCTGAATTTGTTGCTCTATGGTTATTTTCAAGGCAGTAGCCACCTGGGTGATATCTGGTGCTTTCAGTCTGTCCTATGAGGTTCAACTGGAAAGGAGGGGAGAAAAGAATGAGCAGACAACCTTCCACATGACCAAGACTTTACTTCATAATTTAGTGCCCATCTACCCCATACAAACACAACCTGGACTCCAAGGACCAGCAAACCATTACACTGTCAGAAGAATCAAGGCAGGTATAACTTCCTCTCATGGTTAACCCTGTTTTTCTCATGCGTAAAAAACAGGCATAGTGCCAACACATTGGAACAGAAGGTTAAAGACTTGAAATTTACACTTTGCAAGATAAAAAATAAAGATGTCTTTGAGAAATGATTCTATTATATACAATTCAGAGCATAAACAAAATGAAACACCAAGAAAATAGAATGATAAAAGCATGCCCACACCATGAGGAGACTGGCGTTCCCATCCAACCCTCCTCTTTGCCAAGACCATATTAAGTGCAGGATATAGTTAGGAATCTCTTACCATGTTAACATAGTTGGGGCATTCATTAAAACCACTCTATTTAGATCTTTTTGGCCTATGTACCCCAATGGGAGTAGGAGAAGCATATTAAACTGTTGAAAGATAAAGAGTTTTGTACACGTTTCCCTTATTGAGCTAAAGTGTTTGTGATATACTTCACCATGCAATGCGAACCAAGCAGGATACTGTCAATGGAATGGTCGTATAGCTGTGAACAGATTGGGATGAACTTAACCCAAACCCAAGTTAAAACAGAAACTGACCAGAGAACAGCAGACATATCCATAGCACCATTGCAGCAACGCTCCTTATGACAGTCATTCAGATTATTATTATTGGAAGCCCATGAGGATAGTTCTGTATGCTGTCCTTGGAAAAAAGAGTTCCATATACATAAATGAATTAAATCCAAGGTCATTGTAACATCACAGTTTAATATGGAGTCAGCTGAGAACCGTTTGTCTGGAGACTGAATGGATGTATACACTAACATGTCTCAGTGATGAGTCTCTTTGTATTATCTAGCAGTCGCTGCCTTCTCCCTGGTGCTTGGTTTCCCCTTAGCAAGACCGGCTGGTTTTGGCCTGGTTCTGGTGGACATGGGACCAGAGGACAACTGGGTGGTGCCATCCTGCGAGGCGCTACGCTGGATAGGAGTTGTAGTCCTGGGTGGCAGCATGGGAACAGTGGGGGTTCTGACTGAAAGGGGCTGCCTGGTTGGACAGACTCTCTGAGGGGAGGGGCTATCAGTCCTGCAATGGGAAGAGCTAAGACTGCGTCGAGTTCCAAATATGATTCGCAAGGGCATTCGAGGGCTACCAGGTTGGGCAGAGCTGGCAGAGGGGCGGGGGCAGGAGGAGGAGGACCTGGGTGACAGAGGCTTGGGTTTCCGTTGGGTGCTGAGAGTGCTCAGTCCAACTTTCTGAAGCCTGAGAACAGAAGAATAAATGGAGCAGGTTAATTTTTTTATCAAATAAATGTGTAACATACCATCAAGCTCATTGGAGACTGTGAAGATCGTAAGACTGACACATCATGCTTTTATACCAATATATGGTGACAATTTTATTTGTAACTGAAAACATGTGGTGCCTCTTTCTTGTCACCACGCAAATGAAACATACCCATTACTGAAGGGTGATGTCCCTTTGGTAGTGCTGGTGCCTGGTAGGGAGAGAGGGGAAGGAACTGTGGCAGCAAGCCCCCCTGAAGGCCTCTTTATGGGAGTGACAGGCCTGGGGATCCTGCTCCTCCACTCCTTGGACCCCTGCTCCTCTGTCGGTTTAAGACGGGAGCTCCTCCTGGCCAGTGACTCATCTGAGGTATGCGTGTCCTCCTCTGAGCCAGTGGTGGACAGAGTTTCTGAAGCCCTCCGGCGCTCCTCGTCTCCCGAAGACAACGAGGATGATGTCCCAGACAGCAGCCTCCTTCTCATCCAGCGGCCCTGCTGCTTCTGGACCAGCAGGCGGGCCAGGTCCAGCTGCCTGGCTCGCTGCTGAAGTCGGGCCCGAGCTGAGAGGCAGGAGGACTGCTCCGATCCAGAGTCTTCTTCAGAGATGAGCACAGGGATTCGGCTTCTGATCCTGGGCTTGATGGTCATCTGTGGTTCTGCTCCAGTTCTCTGTGGCTTGGTAGCTTTTTCTTCACTGGATAATGGCTCCTTCATGGGTTCCTCTGACACAGCTTTGTGTTCTTGAGCTGGCATGATGAATTCTGGGAGAGTTTCCAAAGACTGAGCCAGGACAGTCGCTGGAGGCTGGTCTGTCACAGACTTCTCTGGAGGCTCTGCTGTCAGACTTGGTAAAGCATTGTGTTGTTTGTGTATTCCCTCCTTCTCATGGATGTCTTCCTCTACAGAGGCCTCCTTAGTAATAGCTAAGACTTCCCGGTCACTATCCTTAACAGAATGACCGTTGGAAGACATGACATTGAGATGGGATGTCTCTGCGATGTGGATGAAAGTACGCTCAACTTTGGTGAAGGGTGGTGATGCTGGAGCGATAGGGGTGGATGGCCTCAGATCTGACCTGAGAGCAGGGGACAACCGGCCAGTGTCAGAGGGTTCCGGCTGGATCGCCTCCCCTACCAGTATGCGGTCAGTACGGGCGGATGGCGTGGCTAACTCTCCTTCTAGAACATGGTCGCCACCAGAAGGAGACTTGCGTGTGTCTCCAGGTGAAAAGAGGACTAGGGTCTTGGAGGCATCCTCCAGGTCTGGGTCTGCATCGCCAGCTGAGGCAGGCTCCCTCTGGCCCCTCTGGTCCTCGGCCATGAGGGTGGAAGGCGCAGCGTCCTGGCTGCGTTCAGTGCTCTTCTGACTCACCTCGCTGTTGGACTCACTCTTTGTGACATCATCATCCATCGGCCCAGGGGGTTCTGGGACGACATTGTCTGGCGGCAGCGTGCCAAAGCTTCGACGCTGAGGCAGGGTGCCGGTCAGCATGACGGTGAGGAAGTCAGCCCTCTTGGCCTGGAGCTGAGGAAGGATGTGGAAATGCTCCTTCTCGTCGCTCTGGCCCTTGGTCCGATAGTCCGGGGAGGGCAGCGATGGGGCATTCTGCTCCGTGGGTGACAACACCTGGAAATGATGCAACAACAGCCTTTATTTCCACTGGTGTAACTGAACCAACTCAAAACAAGACAGAATGAAATGCTCAACAAAAACATCATGGAAGGAGTTTACTGATCTAGCTCCATGAACATTTCCCAATGCATTCACACAACACCTAGGACACGTTTTAGCTCATAGCCTTATGAAAAGTTATGACCAATGACAAAGGCAATTTCAGAGCCATTATGGTTTTATTGCTTTATCCCAAAGAAACAAACTGTGCTCATCTTTTTACGATGGTCAAAGGGTGACTGAGACGACAAAGACATTTCATACAACACACAGTGTGTGTGTGTCTGTGTGTGTAAACAGCTTGCAATGCTTTCAATAACATCCCCGCTCAATAAGAAAGACAACAGGGATTGAAGTATTTGCCCCCAAAACCATTTAATGTCATTTTGGTTGTACACAAGCTTTTCAAGATTGTCTAGATTACATACATTGATATAAAAGGCACAAAAATGCATTGCAGAGTTTGTTGACAGCACGCAGTCTGATATCAGGTGATTTTCAAGTGTTTCCCTTCATAAAGATTTAACATACAGCCTGTACAAACTAAAACCCACTAACTAGCATGCTATTAGAGATGAACTGCAAACCTAATTGCTCTCTACATTTCTATATCATTGATTTACAAAAAAGTTAAAATACATGCTTTACCTGTAAATTATACAAGTAGTACTGTACAATTATATAGTGATAGAAAAAGGCTTTTATATATATTATACATGTGAAAGACACTCACGGATCACACTGGACAAACACTAAGTGCAGTACTGGTACTGCATCCTGCTTCTTCTCTTCTACACAGAAACGCTCTGCTTTTATTGCAATAGCTTTAAGAAACAACTACTGATGAGACATGGACTGAATACATGTGATAGTTTGATCAAGAAGGTCCAGATTAATCTGAGAATGGAGTGATAAATGTGGTCTGTCACTGACATGAACAGGAACCTAAAAAAACTAACATGGGGGCAGGAAGGAAACAGAAATGGACAAAGGTCACCTTTACCCGACACAATGTATTTCTTCTCTCTACAGACACATTATTTGTACAGTATCACCCTGCTGTTCCATAAAGATCAACACTATATACGAATTGTTAAGTATTAATGCCAGTTTCTGACTTCTTTCATTATTTCTAGATAACGTTAAGGGAAATAGGTGAGGTTTCTTATGGGACCAATAGTGCATGTTAACACAGGCACAGTTTGGGGTTCACTGCGCCCCCTAGTGGCCTTAGTCAAAACTATATGTAGGCTTGCATTTGTTGAAAACAGAATTTAACATTCAAGGTAATGCGTTGTTCTATAATAATAAATGCAAATGAGAAACAGTGTCCTCCATATGTTTCCACAAACATTGGTTGTTGGTGGTAATTTCACTGTACCATGATATCACAGATATCACAGGTGGTGCAAACTGTCACCAAAGAAAACGGTGGACATTATGGCATTATTATGGCAGCCAGAAAAGAGGCGCCTTCTTCTGTACAAGACATTCACTGTGAATAGTGTTTTTTTTTTTTAGAAAGAAAGAAGTTAGGGGAGCATGACATATTGTTCCATTTATTTTAGTAAATGAAATGTACTTTTGAATAATACTGGTCGATGTGTGTTATAACAAGTTTGTATTCAACAGCCACAGGGTATGAAGCCAGTGCCTGTCGATAATGGAGAGTTAACCTCTCATGTCAGACTGTCTCGTTACTCATCTCGTTACTCATCTCGTTACTCATCTCGTTACTCATCTCGTACCAGGTAAGACTCAGAGGGAATGAGGCATTTTGAATGAACAGCATTGTGGATGATGATCAGCAGTTTCATTCAAAAGATATCAATATATATCTATCACACCTGAGCACTTACTACACATCTACACATCTTAATTTAAGACTTTTTTTTCAATTGATATCCAAATAATTCTTTAGCTGGATGGTAGACTTATGGAAGAGGAGACACTGTTGAAAATGAAGCCACCACTAATGAAGGACAGTTAGTTTTCCAGTCAGCTTGAACTGAATCAGGGACTGTGTATTTTCTGGTTGCCCCTGTAACATTAGTAGTTAGACCTGATCTACGCCCATCAGGCCAAACAGCCATCTGACCTACTAGTTATGGATGGTTTCATGGCATCATAGTAAGCTAACTATTAGCCTACTAACCAAACTAACCACAGACAACTACAACACTGTTGGATCCGTGAGTATCCCCGCTAATGATGTGAACTATGTACAAAAATCACAGATGTTTTACAGTCAGAGGTGTATGTTACTTGTGTTGTTGTGTTCATTACAGTACTGTATTCACCATTTTACAGTCAGAGGTGTGTGTCATACAAATAGCAGATCTCATGCAAAGAGTGTTGACAGTCAGTAAACAGTCTTTAGGTACAATATACTGTCATTTATACCACAAATCGCATTTAAAGGTCCTGGTCTGAGTGAGTATACAGACAACCTCCTGCCACCTGCTTTTATATTAACACAAGACAAAAACATTGATGTGAATCAGTGATGATCTTGTACAGTATGCGAGTCATTTGGCAGGCGTGCAAAATAAAGTTTGGAGTTAGCAGCTAGTCCACTTCATACATTCTGACTAATAGTTGTAATGCTCAATACAAAACTGGCATGACAATTCAAATTGTAAGCAAGCAGCAGTAACAAACTCTCATCAAATTAGAGCCACAATGAGCCACATCACCTGATCAGGTTAAGCTGATGTTTTAATGCCTGGAATAAGAGCTTAATGAAAGAGCATGTGGTGCATATTTAGTTAACGTAGCCCTTTAACACATCGAGAAAGCAACCGTTAAGCTTTCATTGCACAAAATGTCCATCTTAGCAAGCTATTCAAGATATTTTGTCGTACTTAGTCTTGGAATTGAATCCCTCGTTTCCAGTGCAAATCAACTATTTCAACAATTCACATAATGATAATGACACACTTCCTGAAACAAGAGAAACTGGAAACAACAAGATGTTTTAAGGAAGACTGAACATGACACTAAATGTCTTGTTAAGATGACAAGACATTTTTTGCAGGATTGAATCACTTGAATTATGAAAGCAAAGAAGAATGCTGAAGGTCAGATAGCGAGTTACTTCTACAGTGACTTCAGAGAAAGCAACAGGGAAGACGGTTTTGCTACTGGGCAGGTTCTCTTTGGATATTCGCTGGGATTTTGCATTCTCAAGTTTTTTGGCAAAATCAGCAGTTCCTTCAAAATATTAGAAATGGCATTCTAAACAATTCGTACCACCATCTCCCTCTCTGTCCTTTAACACCACACACTATCAAAGCACTCCTCAATAAGCAGATTTTCACAACTGGGTTCTTGGATGTTGGAGGTTTGATGCTCACGCTCAACAAACAAACACCAAAATATTGCAATTTACCTGGCAACGTTTCAGCAGATATCCCAGAAAACCTGCTGTCACAACTGAAAACCTCTGATGGGCTTTAAAATGATGAGGTAAGAGAAGTCAAGGGACTGGTAAAAGACGTGGTGAAGTTAAGGGACCGGTTAGATGTTCAGACACCAATAGTAAAGACGCCCATACCAACAAGCTTGTGGTCCACGAGTCAGGTCATTCTAAAGTGAGGTCAAATGAAATGTAACTCTGTACATTAAAACAGACACTGGCTACATCAACTCTGCATGCCCTTATGTTCTAACTGCTACCACCAACGTTATGTTCCTCATTGCTTGGGATGTAGAGAAAGTGGACCAAGTCACTGTGCAGAGGAATGGACAAGCCTTTAAGTAACTATTCCTTTCCCACATTTTGCTTATTGCATCTGTGTTTTGCATCTATATTCAGTGAGACTCAACCTGACCATCTTCTCCTACCTAGTCAGTGATAAAGTGCAACAGTAAAGGTGAGTAGTCAGGGAACAACAAGGAGGAAGAAACATGACGAAAACACATTACATGGGTGTTATTCCAGTTAGCAAGAGGATTCAACTGGTAAAACCTACTGGTGTGTCCTCGATCCTGGAGAGAAGATCATGACCTTTAGCTCTGGTGGCTCAATCAGAGACAGACAGACTCTTGCTTCTCCTGACTGAAGAACCAGAAAATTCTAACTCTAACTAACATTATCTTCTGAGGTGATTGACCAAAAAAGCATGAACAAGACTTGTTGATGCAGAAGGAAAGATTGTGTTCTTAATCGACAGTCAGCAGAACAGGGAAATGAAAACCTTGGTGTTTCTCTACAAACACAACAGACAAACGTGGGATGATGCAGTTATGACGGCTTACTGGCACTGCAGCACCGAGACATGAAAGGCCCAAACATCCTTCATTCATAAGACCTGCCTAACCCACCCATCAGGCGAAGCAACACACATACAGAGCACAACACAACACAATACCCAGCAGACAGGAGGATAGTGCTGAGCGTTAGCCGGGGAAATGTTTGGCGGTGTGATGATATGGTTATGTGGTTTATACAGCAGGTCAGTACTCCTCTGCTACTCTGCCATAAGGCCTGCAGAGCAAACCAAGCCATAAAACACTGTATGATGTCACACAACTCAGAAGCAATGGCTGATCAGCAGAATGAACACACCTTCCAAACACATTGATGAGAAAACACACTCTTCCCTCTACATACAGCTTTTAATGAAGTGTTTGGCTAACGGATCCTTTCCCGTGTCGGTGAAGATCATGGTAGTGATGCCATGCAGCAGTGTGGTGGTATTGCTTAGTGGGTGGTACGATCAGGAAACGCTGACTAAAGTCTTGGTGCAAAATCTGACCGCCGGGACGACCTGCATTCCTGGACGGTCCTCCGCCATTCAGCAGGAAAAGAAAAAGCACAGACGCTGTCAAGCTGAGCAGCCGGTTAGCAGTCCCACGCCGTTTCGTCTTCCTCTAGGAAACATCAACTTCCACATTTACACAGATGTTCTCCGAACAAAGCCATGTTTCCGGCGTGTGCAACATTGGATCTGCAGGAGTTTAAGAGTTTATTGCATGGAAAATATAAAATATTTCCCTTTGTCAGCACTCCTACTTTTCCTCGGCACAAAAACTGTGTGTCTGTGTTGGTGTGTATGTGTATGTATGTGTGTGTGTGTGTGTGTGTGTGTGTGTGTATATATATATATATATGTACACGTGTGTGTATGTATGTGTGATATATATATGTATGTGTGTATCTAAGTGTTTCTCCACCAGCAGTGCTACGCTATGCCAGTAGTATGGCTTGTCATGTAACTGGATATTAATTGGCTCTCTATGTGTGTGTTCATGTGTGTGTTCATGTGTGTGTTCATGTGTGTGTTCATGTATGTAGTCCAGTAGGTTTCTACATGCAGCGTGCCTCTCAGCTGGTGTTCTTGTTCATTAGCTTTGCCAGCATCTGCTGTAACTGCGTACGGGAAACG
>OOFE01047651.1:0-11687 GCA_900323365.1 Monocentris japonica
TGTCTCCATCTTTGTCTCTCAGCCTTATCACTGTGCTGTTTCTGCACTGCGCTTGCCAGAGATCACCTGTCAATCAAACAGTGTGTCCAGTACTGTGACGTCTTTCTCCTTGAATTTTCTGTTGATGGATTTTGAGTTTTCTTTGTCTGTTGAGCCAAACAGTGAATGTACACCCAAGCAAATAAGAGGTCAGGCAATAGCCCTTTTTTAAGCTAAAGCTAGATGCAAACTGTTAAAGCAGCGTTGAAAAAAATCAGATACGCGTATGGTCAGAAAATTGTATGTTTGGGTACATGTAAAATCCAGCCAAACTTGAGATGCAGTGGGTTTATTACAGCAGGGTAAATCTTACATATCTCATAAAACGCCACGATTCCTTCATATCTCCCTTCTTTTTTTTTTTTTTAAACAGTCCTCAAAGAAGATCACAAAATGATTTTAACACCAAGATGATTACAGAGCAGTGTCAACGAGAGTCGCTGGTTAAGGGAGGCGCTCATTGCTTGTTACTGAACAAGCTGAAGAAGTCAGCTGGATCCTCTTTGTTGTCAGCCTGCTTGCAGAAGTCTGGAGGGTTGAGCTCCTGGGGGTCCAAAATCCCAATGACGTTGTCGAACAAGCTGATGAGCAGGAAGACAGAGGGGTTAAAAGGTTCAATAAGTAGGATGTTTGCTGACTCGTAGATTATGTGTTATTAATAGGCCAGCTCAAGGGGACAGGAGGGGTGGGGAGTTGTGTGTGGAATCATTCCGATACTGATAGACGTACAGGCTGCAGATGGCATTCAGAATTTGGCGATTTGTGGTGTAAAATATAAAGTCATCTTCATGCAAAGTACTCTTTACTCTTTTCTATCAAATGTATGTGAGCGGAAATTAGAGTAACGTATGTTAAAATACAACATTCCAGTGACAGCGAAACCGAGCTTGGAAAAGTATTCGCCCCCTTGACACATCTGGGCTACACTGTCTACCTGTTCTACCAGGTCCCTTCAATACAATGCAATGGGAATTAAAGGTTCAGAATGATGGTGCACAGTCGGGAAATGTCTTTTGAACTCATTTTGGGGCGGTTGAATACTTTCAACAGCAACTGTATGAAACCTATGGTATGAGGTCCTGCTGCTCCTTTATTATATGTGACTATGTGCTGTGTTACTATATAAATTGTCAGTGTGTCTCTGCACCAACGCCATGGATGCAAAATGTGATTCTTTTTTTTAAATCACCGCTTGATGTTGACGTAGACTTACTTTGTCACCGTCCATCCGAACTCGTCCGTGTGGTACGTTGTGCTGACAGGAATGCATCCGAATTCGGTGACCGTGCTCATGTACTTTCCTGGAAATAAAGAAAGCAGTACGGTAAATACAGCACAGAGAGATGGGTGGATGGATTTGGTTTATTACCTTTTTTTCTTTGAACCTCTTGTTGCCCTCACCTGTATTATTGGGTAGCTCCCCCCACCACGTGTTGACCAGGAGTCCCTGCCCAGGTCCAGAGGAGCTGCCGATAATGGCCTGGCCCAGCAGAGAAGCATCCTTCGGGATTCCCATGGGCTGGAAGTCTGTCCTTAGTGGCCTTTTGCTGCATTTCTGTGCTTTTACATCAATCTCATACATGACAGCCTGATGGATGAAATTCATGGGATGAGAATGTTCATCACTGCTCATTTTGCTGTCCAGATTCGTTCAACAGTATTTCTACACCTGACTTTTACATCTAGTTTTCATAATCTACACAAAATATCCCATAATGATAAATTGCGTGTAGTGACAAAAAAAATGTGAAAAATGCAAGGGGGTTGAATACTTTCTGAAGGCACTGTACTGTATACTTTGGTTAGCTTAGACTGAAAATCAATGATCCGGAGGTGAAAAGTAAATACTTGAGTAGTATTCTAGTAACATTACTTTTGCTTGAGCGTTTTTCACTATCTACTCCTAGTTTTATTTGAGGGTTTTGTTTTGTTTTTCAAATTTTGACGCCTGTATGAGTCGTGACTACAATGAGTTCTGTCATTTACAATAAAATACAGTCATTCTAGACTTTACCTCCCATAAAAGACGGCGGCTTTGTTGATGTGATGACTGAAGGACCACTTCCCAACCTGAAGCTGATAACCCCTCAAATTATTATAAGGGCCACGTCAAAATGGAAAATCACGTCATTTTTGGAGCACACGTGAAAGAAATCATTCATTCCCTCAGCAATAAGCAGTTTTTATGGTATCTGGTGCTCTTTCCCTGATCAACCCCTCACTCTGAAATGCACATGTGGAATATGCTGCACGTTGCTGCGTTAGTCACCTCTCTATAGAGCAGGAGAGCGTCCAAGGTGAATGTCTTGTTCTGGTAAATTCCCATCTCATTGAGGCGGAT
Organism: Monocentris japonica; assembly: GCA_900323365.1. Classification (NCBI taxonomy): domain Eukaryota; kingdom Metazoa; phylum Chordata; class Actinopteri; order Trachichthyiformes; family Monocentridae; genus Monocentris; species Monocentris japonica. Next base: position 2,381 of record OOFE01047651.1, read on the forward strand.
CCGCTGTCCCAGTGCATCGTACTGGTACTTCGCATAAGCCCACAGCTTTTCATTCTGCGTGGACTGGGAGAAGAAGAAGTTTGACTTGACCCCCCTTTATTCACTCTGTACGTACTACTGTGCAAAATGATGTTTAGGATACTGCGCTTAATATTGCTCACATAACATCATAATTACTTTGAAAAATAAGCACTTACCACGGTGAGGGCTCCCGTCAGAAGAGGAGGACTTGCTGTATGAGAGAGGAAGATGTGTTTAATTGTTTAACAGTGCGTTATTTACCTAAACTGACAATTTGCCACAGTAAGTTAGCAGTAAACCTTCCTAGGACCAAAGACAAAATCCTATTCCTCAATGCAGCCATCCTCTCTGTATCATTTTACTCACTGCATGGATGAGGCTTCTGGGCCAGGCAGCTCAGTGCCAGGAAGCACATGAAAACTAGAACGGCTCTCATGCTTTACGATCCCACGCTGCTCCCTAACAGACAGCAACAAAAAAACACTGCTGTGTGAGAGGGGAGTCGCTTCCTTTTAAACACCGACCACCCCCCCCAGGCTCCAGGATGCAGAAAGCTTCCAGGTTTTCTTTCTAATCCAGTGAGCCTTTTGAAATCCAAATCCGCATAGGCCTATGTATTTTTCCAAGGACTGATTGTAAAAAAAGCTTTCGTTATCGTGTTCACATCATGATAAGAAGCCATATAATACATTTTGTGACACTGACAGAACCTCTTCATAGATGCAGACTAGTTAGTGTTAGTTAGGAAAATTGCAAGTTAATACATTTTACAAGACATACTGACCTAAAATACGTAGTAACCTAAAATGCGGTACCCTTGAGTTAAACAAGTGTATAAAGACCGCATCAAAGCCTCAGTATCAACAAGCGCAAGTGGACTGTGTGGACTTGAGGCTTGTGTACAGTGGGTCAGAGGTAAAGAATGTTGTTTATAGCTTCAAAGGAGGGAGGCTCATAAAACCAGTGCTGGCTTTTGGGGGAATGGAGCTATCACACGAGCTATTAGCAACCACCTGTGACACCACTGTCATATGATCTGGAGGTGTATGACTGGTCACCTGACTGGAGTACCTGAGTGTTACATGAACGCACTTACCTCATGGGCTTACCCTTGTGCACACTAACACACCAGTCCATTATAAGCTCATTGAAAGAAGGTCCTTCGTTCCCTCAGTTCAACTTAAAATCTGACATCCACCTTGTGAAAAAATTCAACACGACGATGCTTTGCTGAGGTATGCACAAGCCTGTGAATACACCATGTTTCGATTTTGGCTCGTAGGTGACCTTATACCCATTAGGTGATGAGAACATGGACATCAGAATCATCCATGTGATCATTCACTCTGGGACACATGGATTATTTTGGTGTCTACATTCTCATCACCTAATGGGTATAAGGTCACCACAAACAGGTAAGTTGACTGACAGGCAAATCAACTTCCTTAAAGGTTGGGAAAACATATCACTCTAGAGTATCTGAACGTATAAGTATGAGTCCTCTGATTCATACAATGAGTGTCTTTGGTCGACACTTATCTCAACCTGATTGTGTTTGAGGAAGGAAGGTTATCCAATCACTCAATTTTACATTTTACAGTTCATGATCAATGTTGGCATGTTCACGTGGTCGTTTTCTGAATGCAGCAAACAAAATCAGTGAAGTGGAGTAAATGACTAGTAAAATCGGAATGATTTTGATCATTGGGACAAAGCAGTACAGCTAACAGATGGGTGCACTGAGTGTAGGACAAATCTCCACAGTACTGATGAAGCAGTTTTACACTCCATTAGTTGTTGTGTCAGGTGCTGCACACTGGCTCCTCAGCAGACCAGGAAAAATAACCTTCCAGACCAGTCAGACCACAATCCAGTCACAAAGCGTGGAGATGTTGATGAGGGACAAAAATATTTGTGCGCTCGTGTTTTTTTATTATTCAAAGCAGACGTGATTGTTACTGGCAAGGCCTTCCCTTTCAGTTTAGTTTTTGGTACAGCCCTGTTCCATGTAATCTAATTTCACTCTCATTCATTATAAATGTTTAAAATATTTTGTCTTTGTATTTCCTGTAGTGGATTCTGACTGAATCTGACTCACACACACACACACACGTGTGCACACAAAGTCCGCAACCTCTCACAGTTTCTGAGGAACTACGTGAGGCAGTCTAGCCACTGCGGGCAGTTTGAGCAGCTGACAAATGTCATTGCATTCTGGTCCATGTTGCTCCTCCAGGAAGTACCTGAGGCCCCTATCAGCAAAGTTGGAGGGGCCTCTGGGAGTCTTGCTAGAGTGGATTTGCGGGTCAGTCAGGTAGGTCAGCCCTTTGCCGTTAGCTGTCACCCACCCTGTAAAAAAACAAACAAACAAGATGCTTTGCATCATATGGGAATAACTGTCTGAACCACTTGGAAATGTTCACGTTTCAAGTCATTTGAAGCTGTCAAGGTGGCATGATTGAAGTTTTCTCTAGACGTTGGTTGCTGCTCATCAGCTTTTTCACACTTAGTACACATGCACTGAGGGAGTGATACATTTGAGATAATTTTTTAAGAGCAAACCAAGCATGAAAATCATTAATTTTGTTTGCTTTATTTGAAATAAATGTATCATTCCCTGCGCTTGACGACTGCTATTTCCTCGCTTGTGACGTCAGGATGCTGGAAGTCGGAGAAATTGGGGTCTATCACCAAACCCCAAGTTCCCAAGTAGTATCTACCACCTGGAAGCCGACATGTACGGTATTTTCAAGTCGGAAGCTCGTATCTAGAAGTATCTAGTATCTAGGAAGCTCACGATCAGTGACTTCAGTGATCAGTGACACACACACCCACCTTGGAGGTCCACCACAACCTCTTGGCAGTCGGAGAACTGGTAGGTGAAATGTCCAAAGGCGATGCCGTATTCTGTGGCCTGGAACCTCTTGTCCTTCTTCACAGTGTTGTTGGTGAGTTTGACGAAGTCCCCGAGCATGTAGGGTTCCACCGTTACACAGCCCACGATCTCATCCGCATGCAAGATCTAGTCAGCCACAAGCATCAAGAGGGAGAGAGCAAGAGAGACTTGTAGGGGTGGTAACTGTGATTTTCTGCCGCAACCCAATTGCTTCATAATTTCTGGGCAAACTCTGAAATGTGATGTTCAAATGTGCTAACAAGGTGTCTCGTCAGCAGTACTCAGATTGCTCAACAGTGCAGGTATTGCAGTCTTACGATTTGAAGTGTTCATTTGTGCTCGGAAGTGGCGTGTAGTCCCAAAATGGGAAGTTGAGGAAATTAAATACTCAAAATCGAGGACATGTTCTTTTTGACATGAGAGCAGAGTAGACATATTTCAGCACTATTCTATTATTTGTATCATTATTTTCCTTTTTTTCACAACTCATTGTACCTTCTAGACTAATAACCAAAGGGATATTGGCTCCATCTCCAGTACTGACAGGATAGTGGCTGACAACTACAGGGTGGCTGGTATTACATTAGCATTTCACTTAACCCAAAACTGCTCCAAGGGTGCTGCAGGCAACCCTGCACTCTGCCATCTCTAAGAAAATGCACATGAGTATGGGGCACTATTAAAATATTCTTGACAAATAAAGTCTAATCTTGATATCAATGAAATGTCAATCTTCTCTGCTCTGCCCTGAACAAACTAAAATGTTTTACGAGGCAACCATCTCATCTGTTTTGTCCATTTTGTCGTGGCCTCACCAGTAGCGCCTCAGAGGGGATGAAGAAGATCTGAGCCATGACTTCCTTGTCGTACAGGCTCTTGTTGAATTCAGTCACATAGTACTGGGCTGTCATCTGTCTCTCCACGTCTTTTAGGTGGAACTGTATCTCCTTGGGTTTCAGGTAATCTTTCCCCACATAACTGAGGACAGAAATATGCACATAAAATGAGACAAATCAATCATGTTCAACTTGTACTTGTGCTTAGAATTTGTTGACGCCCACCTGCTTAACCTTTCTTCCTGATGTAAAAACTGCACCCATAATGCTGTTCTCTGTTTGCCCTCCATCCCCATTGGCTCGCCAATGTAAACACAGGTCTCCCTGGCTGTCCACAGGCCTGTGGCTCTGGAGAACTTCAAATGGAGAGCACCTGATGGAGATACCGCTCAGAGGTGAGCAAGGAGTTGCAATGGATACTTCCTTCGCCACTGAATAAGTGAGTTGGCTTCCTGGTACAGAAAAGCTGCCGACCCCCCAAAAAGTATTTAATTTATATTGGTTTTAGTGGAAGGTTTGTCGTTTCACATGAACAAAGGCCTTTCGACTCAGCCAAGAAAATGTTTATGGAGGATAGAGGTTGAAATAACGTGTGGAATTAGAACTTACTGTGGGCAGTTCTGTATTTCTTGAGTTTGAAGAGTGTCTTGTCACTCTGCAACCGCTTCAGTAGACATTCATGACAAACCCCAGCCAGAAGGGCATGGTAGTCCTGCTCTGTCAAGAAATACTGTCTCTCAGGAACAAAACTACCCACAATGCTGTGCTTCAGACAGCTATAGCACAAGCGGTTCTTCCTGTGAGGGAGATTCGCTTTTTCAGTTGAGCTGAGTTTAGTGCCTGGGTGTCCCGTCTGTTTTGCCTCCAATATCTCAAAAGAACTCCTCGTGGAGGTTTCAGTGGAGGCACACTGCTCTGGGACGGATCGTCCAAGGTTTGGTTGTGGGGTTGTGAAAGGGTTTGTGACTGCAGGCTCCGGTTTAACAGGAAGTGAGTCCATCTCAGTCTCTGCGTTTGGGTCCACATCAAAGCTCTGCAGAGGACGAGGCATGGATGAGGCTCTGAATTCTCCTCCAGATGTAGTGCTTGTATGTTTGGGATCATTGGTGTAATCACTTGTTTCAGACTCAACTGTCTCCAAGAGGGAAAAACTTCCATCTGACTCGGGCGACTTGCTACTTCGGCCCATTCCCGGTTTGGATTGGCCAGTTGGCTGAAGGTTGCTGGGGGACTGCGGGTCAGCTGAGATTTTCTCCCATGATGACTGGGAGCTGAAGCTGTCATTTAGAGAACTGGAGGATGTTCTAAGGGTAAGTTGGGATAAGGATTGAGTTGCTCCTCTATTATTTCCTGACATCTTCCCAGATCCACCAACAACATCAGTGATCCAATCTTCCTCACTGCCCAGTGTCTCTATCTCAGCCTCTATCACTTCAAACTTCTCAGAATCACTTCCTGTGCTGGAGGAGGAAGTCATATGTGTTGAGGATCTGGGGGCCGCCTGGGAACCAACACCAGTTTTACCACCAACTCTCCCTTGCTTCTTGTTTTGGTCAGAGAATTCTAGCATGCTATCAGACCCGTCGTCACCGACCTCTGTTGTCAGACAGCTCTGATCACTTGCATTGGGTTTACAAATGCTGCTCCCTGTGTAGCCACTGCTGCTAGGGCGAGGAGACCCTGAACTGCTCAAGGAAAAGTTCTGCCACGAAGAGCCGAGGTCATCCGTGCTTCCCAGAGTGGTGCAGAGCTCCTCCTTTTGAGGTGGAAGCACAGCAGATGGATTTGAAGATTCCTGTCGTGGCTGCTCTCCCTTACTTGTGTCCTTTGGCACTTTGCAGTTTTCAGTGCTACACTCTGTGTTGAGTGTACCAATGGTAGTGCCGAATGCAGTTATACAGAGCCTCCCTCCACCTCTCCCCTCTTTCTTCCTCTTGCAATCTGTGTCTGTGGCCTCACACAGTGACGCATGGTACTTCTGGAGTCTCCCCATCACCTGGGAGAAAACATCCAGAGTGAAATTTACCGGTCTGTCTTTAATGTTCCTGTAGCCATCGGGGATAAAAGACCCACTGTCCGAATTAGGGAATGGTTCCACCCGCAACAGAAGCTTGACTTGGGCTATCAGACGCATGATCTCTGCACAGAGGCTGTCTCTCTCTTGGCTATCGGCTTGGCAGTAGTCATAGAAATGAGCAAGAGCTTCCTGACAAGCTTGTGTCGCCTGTGTTAGCAACTCTGGAGGGGCACCCAGCCACTTGTGAGTGACAGTCAGGGAATAGGCTGCCTTGAGGAAGGTGTGAAGCTCCTGTTTGCTGGTGACCAGCTCACCCTCTGCTTTGGTGAGCAGGCCGACTGCAAATGCCTCTCGAGCCTGCAGGAGGAAGGAGTGTCTCTCAGAGGAAGGGCACTCCACTGAGAAACTGTAGGATAGGAAGCAGGTCCCCTGAGTTGCCTTGGGAGAAACAAGAGCAAGTGAGAGAAATAATTCATTATCCTCTCACATACAATTTATTAAACTGAATTTCCCCTCGACACACACAAAAACAGTCTGTTAAGATAGTGTGTGATAACTTACTACATGGGTCAACACAAAGAGTGAAGTGTATTGACTGTACACCACCGCCATCTTAGCTGCTTCGGCTGCTGAGAGGAGACGATGACTCTGATCCCCAAGTAAAGACTGGTCCACAAACACAGACAGATATTACTATTATGCACATCTATACATATACACTACACACAAAAGCAATATAATGTCAATTAGACTCACTAGATCAATATCTGGATTAGTCCTGAACGCATGGAAGTCTTCATCATTCATAGACACCAGTATGTTGGCCAGTATGCCAAGAGACATTCCAATGCCCTGCAAAATATACAGACAGACACAACAAGAGTTGTGAGAGTGTGCGGACTGGGGTGTGGATGCTGAGTTATCCTAGACCAAGACTGTGTTTATACTGGGAGTACTGGGAAAAGAGCGTGTGAGAGTGAAAATACACATCTGTATAATGTGTATTTTGCACATCATGTATTTTCCTTCCCCATGTCTATAAGACTGTCGCTGTATTGGTTGTGTTGGTGCTACCTTTTTGTCAGGTTGAGGAAGAGCGTAGTAGCCAACCAGAGAAGCCCAGATTAGCTGTGCAGCCTCCAGCCACAGGCCTAAAACAGGGCACAAGGTTAATCGGGAAAGGAATCATAATATCAGTGTCTCAAACAGCAGACTTAACTATTTTCTCTCATTCTCTTTCAAAAACAATGATCTTACCTAGCTTCTGCAAAACCAACCCACGCACTTGAACACTGACGGCCTGCACAAGAGCCCTGTCGCTTTCAGAGTGGTACGCCCAACAGCCTGTAACGGAAAAAAGCTTCTTACTCATTGAGCTTGTGCTATACGATCCAGCATGAGTAACAATCATGATAACGGCCAAAAGGAACCTACCTGTGGCCCCGCTACTGTTAATCAAACTGCTCAGTATGTATTCTGCCTTCTGTAATTTGCCTGCGGGGAAGACAATCATTGTGTTCACATTTTTCCATCTCTGCATGAACTAATCAAACAAACAAAGCATCATGCATATAATAAAGCTCATGGCAAAATAATGAAATCCATTTCTTATTTCTATGCTATCAGTTAATGATATCCCAAACAATGGTCAGAAATACATGTGACATCAGTGTTTCATTTCCTAGTACCAAACACTCACTCCCCCCCACGACCTCACCACCCCTTACCGGAGTTCAGGTAGACCCTGGCCTGCCGTATGACCAGCTGGGGGGCCACAGGGGTATCAGGGTGGAGTCTGTGGAGCAGTTTGGTGATCTTCAGCAGTCGGCTGGACTCGTCCGTCCAGTAGAGGAAGCGGTCCACTAAGAAGACCACAGCCAGCGCCCATTGGGCCTCCTGAGCCATGATGGATGCCTTCAGGAGAGCCTGACAATACAGCAAACACATTAGTCTTGTTTTAGGGAGATGTCTATTTCTATTGAGCAAGACCATTATTCACCGTTAAAGGGGCAGTAAGTAAGATTTTTACTGCCCCACAAAATGCACAAATTTACTGTAATATATCAATATTGTTGATCAATACCAATGACTCATATTGCCAGGTGCTGGTTGTTGCAACTCCTACTGGTTGCCCATAGAAGTCTTTTTGGTATACCAAAAGAATATAAAGAGGTCACTATTGTGCAAACCATGCTGTTTGTGTAGTAATTATTACCAGATAGGTGTAGACTACAGGGTTGATATCACCAATGACCAGCACTTTGTGATTATTACCAGTAGCTGAGGTATATGCTGGCTGATGAGGTTGGTGAGGTTGGTCTTGTCCTTGGCACTGACTGACCGCTTATACTGCCACTTCTCTGGCACAAAAGGCCACTTCATTTCCATGGCCTCTTGAAGGAGAGAGGACAGCTCTGCACACAACGAGTCTACAGGAAAGGAGAGCAAGTGGAATTTCTGAGGGCAAATATATATCTGCCAGTGCAGTGAGATCATTTGACACCAAATACCTAAGAACAGGCTTGATAGGTCTGAATAAAAGACAAAAAATACTTGCTAAATGTGTCTTTTTGCAGGAGGTAAAAATGATTTCAAGCTGCAGGAGACAGTTTTGTATGTCGCCATTGAATATTAGGCTTCATCATACAGCACGCTCATGTTTACCAACCCAGCCGGTCTGGGATCGCTTTTTACCAATGGATACCAAAGGAACATGAGAGGCAAAACATAGGCAAGTCCAGCTTTCTCTGGATGGTAAGAGAAACATTTGTATTTCACTCTTAAGTTTCAATTCATCACTTCCTATGGGTGGAGAGGTGTCCATACCTGACACCAGACATTAATTTGGGCAGCAAATCAGCAAAGTCTCAATTAGGGGGGGATGAAAATCTTGCCAAGTTCAGTTTCTGGGCGTCCACATCTCCGAGGACCTCTCTTGGACCCTCAACACCTCGATCCTGGTCAAGAAGGCTCACCAGCGTCTCTTCTTCCTGAGGAGACTGAAGAAAGTCCACCTGTCTCCTCAGATTCTGGTGAACTTCTACCGCTGCACCACTGAGAGCATCTTCACCAACTGTATCACAGTCTGGTATGGCAACTGCTCTGTTTCAGACCGGAAAGCACTGCAGAGGGTGGTGAAAACCGCCCAATGCATCACCAGTACCTCACTCCCCCTTATTGAGACGGTCCACCACAAGCGATGTCTGCGAAGGGCGCACAGCATCGTCAAGGACACCTCTCACCCCAGCCACAGACTGTTTGCCCACCTCTCCTCTGGGAGGCGCTACAGGTCTCTGTGTTCCAGAACCAGCAGGCTAAGGAACAGCTTCTTCCCCTTAGCTGTCACCTTGCTGAACTCTGCATCACAGTGATAACAGCCTGATTGTAGCCTGTTCATACTGTTTATACTGTCATTATTACATATATTCTGTTACCTGTTAATACTGTTTATACTGTCATTATAGTTCATCCTGTACATACAGCATGTTCATATCCATCCCTTACTGTTTATTTCATATTTATCTACCACTGTACATA
>OOFE01047656.1:0-11631 GCA_900323365.1 Monocentris japonica
TGTGGATAGCAAAGATGGCCAATGCAGCTGCATGGATGCATTTGTATTCTCCACGTGGGCATTCACATTGTGTGGAGAGAATACCCTCTTCACCTGTAGAGACCTGTGTAGTGGTGGGTTTCGTGTTAATAGTTGCCAGTTAGTTGATAGTTAATTTTAATAAACTTGTTTTATGGGAATGTGTGTGTCTAAGTGATTGGGTGTTTTTTTACATTTGAAGATCTTAATTCTACAGTGTTTGCTGTTGGGGGGAGGTTGTATTCTACTTCTCTCTGGTCAGCTCACAGTAATACAAAGCTTATTTGTGATAAAGGTTGAATTTGTAAAATCTACTTATGGCATTATACCAACATGACATTGGACAGATCAGGTGAGGATGCTATCTGCTGCTTTTAATTCATATATAGCAAAGCTGGACAAACTAGTTAAAGATATGAAAAATCTTAAGTTGATTTAGTATTTTTTTAGTATGCAGGTTATATTTATGTAATGTTAATAACAGACCAGCATACTCATCTATAATGATAATTATATAACATTAATATGAATTAATACATTATACTCCTCCCTCTCTTGCTAACTTCACTCACTGACACTCGATAGACCTTGTCCCCAATGCTAGCCCTGACAGCACCGGTAAGTAGACTGCTACTACTACTGCTACTCCTATTACTGCTACTACTACTACTCCTACTACCACTACCACTACTACTGCCACTACTACTACTACTACTGCTACTGCTACTACTATTACTACTACTAGTACTGCTACTACAACTACTAGTAATAGTACTACAAATAATAATAATAAAATTCTCCAAAGTCAGATTACATACTTGCCCCTCTTAATAAAAACTGTACAGCAAAGACATCACATGTATGAATGCTGAATTTCAGTATTATTTACTTGATTAGCAGTCATTAAAATCTCTTAACTTGGTGGAAACAAGGCTGATATCAGACAGAAAAGCTGTGTGTTGTTGTCTCACAACCGTGTGTTGTAATGAGGAGGTACAGTATTTGGTTCCCTTCAGTTGCTAGTCGACTTAAGCACCCGGCGTGAGAGCAAAGGCAATAAAAAGATGGTTGAGGTACTCACAAGACAAAGTCCATCAGCCCCTGGACTGTCATTAGCTGAAGAAAGTCTAATGCTTTGTTCTTGTGTGCCTTTACTCCCACTTAACAACAGCTTAGCCAGACTTTTCTCCTTTTTCTAGCACAGCACTAAATACAGCGAATTGAGAAATCCTGCTGAAATTGAGGTTATAGTATTTGTCAGTAACTATAAATTGATTATGACATTACAGGTTACTCGACATAGGGAAACTAACCACACAGCTCCGATTCTGAGTCGGAGAATGAGGTGATTTATTCAAGTATATAAGTAAGAGCCATGCTTTATAAACACTTTATAACCTCCCTTCCCAAGGTTTTACCTTATTTAACAACCAACCACCTCACCTGACTCCATCGATTCCTGGGTGAAATGTCTTCCCGCCTTTTTGCTCTACAGCGCAGTGAAGTGCTTTATTGAATTTCATCGATCAGAACCTTGGTATATAAAACGTGGTTGAAGCTGCTCAAGACCTCTCCCCACACTTGTTTATGCAGCACACTGAAACTGTCGGTTAGCAGACCTCATCATAACGTTTTCTACCTCATTATGATCAAGTTTCCTAATAACCCCTACTCATAGTACCTTGTACTGTACATCACTCCATGAAATATTGGTTGAAGCTACTCCAGGTCTCTTTGCTTCTGTTGTAGACCCTAAACTAAAACCTCATTCAATACAACCTCACTGTCAACAAGTTGTCCACCTTATCAGTAGTCAATTTTATACTGCTAGCCCAGACCTAACTCTATGAATACCTGGTTGAAGCTACTCTTTGCTCCCACTATCGACACTAAACCAAAACCTCATTCGACACAACCTCATTATAATGGAGTTTTCTACCTCATTGCATGCCAACCCATACCTGACTCCATGAATTCCTGGTTGGAGCTACTCTTTGCTCCTGTTATAGACACTAAACCAAAATCTCATTCAACACAACCTCATTATAATGGAGTTTTCTACCTCATTGCTAGTGAGTCATATAGCCAACCCCTACCTGAATCCATGAATTCTCGGTTGAAGCTGCTCCAGGCCTCTTTGCTCTTCTTCAGGTTCTCCTCCATGACCTTGATGTCGGCAAAGGGACAGTTGCATTCTGGGAAGCGGGCGGAGCATCGGCACCAGCAGTCATTGTTGCGGCAGAGCAGCTCGCCCTCTGAATTGCATGCCACATAGCTGAGAGCGGCCTCCACAAAACGCCCACGCAGGAACTCTGGGAGGACATCTTGTAAACCTGGAAAAACACACAGGAAGGTATTTATTCATTTTCACCATGAAGGGCTTTTCACAAAAAGCCGGTTCCAACTGGTTCTACACATTGAATCTTTACAAAAGATTCTTTATTTACATCTTGTAAAACTGGAAAAGCCGTAATGAATGTTGAAAATGTACCACTGCATAGCATAGTCTTCAAAACAGCTCTGAAATTACATTTTTAGCAATAAGATGGCATAAAGAGCAGTTTGAAGTGGTTCCACAAATTAAATCAAGGGATCTCACAGGACAAAATGCAATAATATAATATAATACATAGACTTTTCAAATCAGAATACAGGGTTATGTGTAATTAATACTAAAAATCAGTAAAGCACTCTCATAAATAGCAGCTAAGAATCACTGCTGCTGGATCTTGTGTAAAAAGGCAACTTTACTCAAACTGAAAAAAAAATGGCTGATTGTTCCTTTGATACTCTTGAAAATTCTAAATACGTTTCAATGGGTTTCATGTACCCAAAGTTCATGTAACCTGCTCAGCTAAAAAAGGACAATGAACATTTAATCTGGGGTTATTGAAATGAAAAGCATGTCTTAGCATGGCTGAGGCCAATATCGCTAACTTGCAGTCCGCCTCTGTTGTGTGCGGGCTCTTGCCTGAAGAGAACAGACACAAATGGCTGCCTGCCTTTCACTAGTAGAGACTCCATCTCTGTGTGTGGTACTATTTCCACAGGTAGAAAGTTATTTTTTTCCAAAGCATCTCATAAGATCATTTTAAATGTTGGATCTTGAAGCAGGAGGGTGCCCATACATGGATATTAAATAATCTTGCCCAAGGGCATTTTTTGCAGTTTTGGGCCCTGTCAGTAGCAACTGTCACCTACTCTGCAGCAACCCTAAACAACCCGCTGTGCCAACCTGCCATGTACAGGTTGTGTCCCATCTGCAGGTTTCATTATTTCCCATGCCTGCTGTGGAATGGAGATCATCAAAACGTCAAACAGGATCACCGGGGCGATTGTTGTTTTTTTATTATTATTATTATTACATCTTTTTGTTTAAAAAGTAGATTTTTAGATGATGAATGTTGACCCCGGAGCTCAAAGAGAAACACTCAACACTGTTTTTTGTTAGTTCCTTCCTCTTCATGTCCCCCATCTCTGCAAGGAAACGTCACAATTTCAATTTTAGTGCTTTTATTTATTTATTTTTTTAACTAGTAGTGAATGTGCCAAAGATATTTCACGACCGCATGGTCCGCTAAACCCATTGGAAAGCCAGCTAAGAACTTAGTTGTTATTAGTTGTCATTGTTGAATTCTTTAACAAATGGACTTTTCTATCGACAACAGGTTGGCGTTCGCGCCACTTTTCTGAATCTGTCTGTCTGCGGCGGGGTGTCTGTCTGTCTATTAATCATCAATTTGCTGTGTCAAAAGCTTCCTCTCCCCTCAGTTCGCAATCTCATTTTGGATGATTTTCAACAGCCAAGTCAATCCCCGCTGTGCACCACTATGAATATGCATGTCTCTTCTTTGGTATTTACTCTTTCAATGGTTTGGAAAGAGATGTAATTAGTCACATTTTTCCCCCTTCCATGCTTTGGCAGGTGCTCTTGGGTCTGTATATGTGTGTGTGTGTGTGTGAGTGTGTGCAAGTGTGTCTCCCTCCCTCTCGCCCCTTCTTCCTCTCAACCTCGCTCGCTCCTCATCTCGTTTGGAAAGCAGAAGCGGTGATTTTCTTGTTGAACCGCAGTCTCCGCTCATCAGACGTAACAGTTTCCATATTTAGCCTCCATCCGCCGTCCACTAACGACTCGTCTTTTATTTGCTTCGGTATGCTAGGAGAGTGGAACACCATGTACACATACACACACTTACACACTGCAAACACATATGTTGAAGCTTCCCAGACAGAGAAACCAACCTGGGTATTGAGAGATCGTCCACTCTGTGTGTAAAATCAGTGAGGTTTGAGTCTTGGAGTCTTAGCGTTTTAGAGCCTCACATTGAAAATAAAGGGATGGTCCACTGTTTTTAACACACAACAGTAAAAAACTGAAATGAACAGTTTTTTTTCTCGGTCAACAATAGTTAACATAATGCCAACATGAAAGCACAGTCGATTAACTCTGATACGCATTAGCAAGCAAGCTTAAAACCGACTTCCCCACTTTGTTTCCATGTTGGCACTATGATGATGCTCCACTGATTTGGAAAACGCTCAAGAGGGGAGAATTCTGCGAGGCACTGCTGGGCTGGCTGTGATTCGTTTCGTTTGTCCAAAAGTGCGTTTCAAAATCTTTCATCTGGCCTTTTGAAAACATTTTTTTTGGAACAGTCCTCCAGCCCCCAGTTGCTCTGTGAATTCAGTCCAGATCATTAGGAAAGTGAACGTTTGTTCCGTGCACGCTACACAACTCTCGATGCCGCGACGCAGAATCAATGTTGTTAAAAAGTTTAAAAAACTGCGGATTGATTCTTATGAGGGATGCATTGAAGGAGGGAGGGAAGTGGAAATCTGCACAACTGATGTTTAGAATTCACCGACGCCGCTGAGCAGAGCAGAGCCTCCCCAGATTTTCACCTTTGACTTGCCCGTTCCCGTTGCTATGGCAAATTAGCATTCAGCAAAACGCCTTCGTCTTCTTCTGCATGTAACCCACACCCGCCGATTCAAAACGAATGAAAATGCACATTTCAATATGTCACATAATGCTTCTTCTGGGTAAAAGAAATCCCCCATTTGACATCTCATGTCATTCAAAATCGCACAAGGCCCAGAGATGCAATTAAGGTACGCATATCATTGAAGTGGAAACGATATGCGTTTGGGTTTGGGTTAAAAGGCGCTTTGAAATAACATGACTCTCTCTGCATTGTCAGATGCACATAAGAATTAGCTAGAAAGGGGTCGTATCCTTCAGCGTTTGAATGGAAGCCGAACGGGAAGCCCTTTTCACGAAGCCGAGCGATGAAATGAACACACCATCGATGTCGGTTGAAAACCTCGTAACTCCCACGCGTCAGCTTTTCAGATACTAGAAAAAAAACCCCATTGTTTTCAGCTTGGCCACCATGCGTTTTTGACTTAATGAAAGAGTTTCATAATCCCAAGAAGTGGTAGAATTTTCTCAACCCATAGAAGAGCAAGGATTCCTTCAGCTGAATTTAAAACATGAAAATTGGACATTGGAGTTACGAGGTTTTCACATGACAAAAGCTGGTAATCAACCAAATTCAATTCACAATTACCTATTTTCACTATGTGAACAATCCCTGTACATGGTCAAAGTTGCAATTTAAATTGCAGTTACGGTCTAAATGCATGATTTAAAAAAATAAACACCCTGAAGTGATCAGAGGGCTGAATTGTTTATTTAGATCCTGTTACTTCACACCTCAAGCATCCTTCCTTTTCTGTTCATTTATGTCATTATTTGGTTAATTAGATATTAGATCAAAACACCGTATGTATTACTTGTAATGTGCAGATGGGCCCCAAGAGCTACTGCAGGTGAAATTGCATGGTTTGTTTCTCCC
This sequence comes from Monocentris japonica, assembly GCA_900323365.1. Classification (NCBI taxonomy): domain Eukaryota; kingdom Metazoa; phylum Chordata; class Actinopteri; order Trachichthyiformes; family Monocentridae; genus Monocentris; species Monocentris japonica. The sequence goes on from OOFE01047656.1 coordinate 5,877, forward strand.
CCTAATCGCCACACAATTTAGTCACTGCTTAAAAAAGCTCAAACTGCAGATTCTGGATCAGTCTCACAGCTCATACACAGAAACAGAGGCGAAGGGCATAACGAGGAAGATGAGGAAAGCAGGAAATTGACAATTCGGAGGACCCCCCCCTGCAAGAAATACACAAAGTTTTTGAGAGATTGGCCTGTTGGCACTCTAAATCTACAAAGCACTTTTTCAGTCTAGTTCATGAAGTGGGGCTGCGACAGAGAAAACTGTCCCCTCCCCCTTCGTTGAGCCGCTGTAGATTTGCTTTATTCACCCCAATGAAGTTTTGGAGTCGGTAGGTACACTGGCGGGAAAGTTTCCTCCGAGCACAGGAAGTGACGAATGGAAGCTTATGAGCCGAGCGCATACAGCTCCAAAACAGCAGTGAGCTTGCTAGCACCGCAGCTCTCGCTACAGAAAGCTAAGGGTAGTGAAGTCCTCAAAAAAACAAGCAGTTACCTCTCGCTGCCACTAGGAGCCGCCAACGACTACATTGTATAAACATACATGCTTCATCAAATCTTGTGGGTATGGCTGGGTGGGTATGCTCTCTTTCTATAAGTCACCACTAGATACTATCCCACAAGCCAAAATACCAATAATAATAATAATAATAATAATAATAATCTCATAAATTTAATTTTAACTTTAATTTTAATGTGTTCTTTGAGTACCTTTCTTCACAAATTCAGCTCCCACCATGAATTTCCAGCAACAGCTTGGGGTTGTCTTCGGTTGATTGGGGTGTATGTGTCGGAGTGCTCTCTCTCTAAGCCTCTCCTTTGGTGAGTGTTCAGTCCACTCTACTGGAATGTGCTCTTGGTTGTAGAGGAGGTGGTGTTTGTACCCTTGGACTGTGTCCCCGCTATCAGAGCCTCAGCAAGCTTTGGCCGCTATAATATACATGGACCGGCACAGATGCCAGTGTATGGCAGCCTCTCTCTCTCTCTCTCTCTATCTGATTCTGTCCTTCTCTATTTACCTCTGACTGTCTCTCCTCACGATCCCTCTCTCCATCTCTTGTTTTCCGCCTCTGTTGTTTTCTTTTTTTTTTTAAATAAGACAAATTAGGTGTATTTCCATCAGCTGGGAGTAGTAATAAGTGATTAATGTTTGGAAAGGCTTTGTTCCTTTGTTTCAGCAAGTGTTGGCCATATTTCATGCTGTCCGGAGATGAAAACAAAAAAATGCACTTCAAAATATACTAATGCACCAACTAATGGGGAGAAAAAAAACTGGTGTGACATCTGTGGGAGGTCCAGGTGGTCAGATATTTTACAGACATTTCTGGATGTCCAAAGCCACTTTTGAGGTGTTGCGCAGTAAAACCGAATCATGCATCGGCTTGATCATGCCAAGCTTGCCTTATGATTTGTTCAAGAATTCATTTGCAATACTGAGGAATATTTTTGCATCAAATTTTGCCATTTTAATTAAGCTTTTCTTATACAATCCATCATAATTTGCAAAAAAAAAAAAAAAAAAACATACTTGGATGGAAACCCAGAAAATATGTCTGTCTCTGTCTGTCTGCCTGTGTTTCTGTTGCTTTGTAGTTTTCTCTTTCTTTCTCTCAATCAAATTAAAGTGAATTCAGCTCAACTCAATTTACTCTGCATATTGCTAAAGCAGAAGGGAATAAAATCATCCAATGCAATGATCAAAACGGGCCAAAGCAGCTATACATCATGTTATCCTTCATTTAGTAATTTAGCTAGTTTCCCTTGATGTGTGACAAGTCCAATTCTGCAGCCACTACTGCAGACTCCGCCTCCTTATCACATAAACAGCAACATTTCTGAGCACTGGGGAAATGGCTGAACTCTCTCTCCCTTGCTCTCTCTCTCTCTCGTTCTCTCTCTCATGTTTGGTGTCGATGCCAAAGATTCCCCATGGCTCTCGATGTGCTAATCGAAGCACTCAAATTGAAGCATACACCCCATATACATACACATACACACACACAGAAAAATGGCACTGCACAATTAACGACCAAGGAGGATTAATTTTGAAGCCAAAACCCCCTCGCAAAAATACTCAATAAACATAATAATGGTTTCGCAACTCCACTTCAAAGCGGCTCTCTGACTCGGTGCTGAACAAGGAGCTTGTTTTTTTTCCAGTTAATGATGTGAGAAGAGTGGCCACGGTAGGCACCGCGGCAGTGGTCTGCATTTAACTGAAGCAGATATGTACACACGCAAACATCCAGGCACACCCTAGAGGTATTCACACACACACACACACTTTTTCTCTCATTCTTTCTCTCTCTCACACACACACACACACACACACACACACAGGCATGCAATCAGAGTCAGAGATCAGAGAGAGAACAGTGGCGTGTTGAAGCACTCGGGGAATAGAAAATACAAAAAGAGATTTTTTTTTTTTTTGCCTAGAGAATGCACAGCATGGACCTTTAAAATGACTCCTTCGCCAAAACATGATGTAACACCTCCCCTTAACTCTGCGCAGACAGGTTTTTTTTTTCAGGTGCAGAGGCTCAAACACAAAGACGTTGGTAGTAGTCGTGGTAGTAGGATCCCATGAGTACACCTCAAGTGATGCAATAAGGAAAGCACTCAGGACACTGCTCACATACCCAGAATGCATTGATAACATATAGAAAACTTTCATGTAAGTAAATGTCTGTTTTGCTACTCTCCATCACTGACTGATACAATGCAGTAGTGATCCAACCTCTAGCCAGTTCATGAAAGCTTTGACATTTTACACTTTTGCTCCTTGCCGCTCTGTAGGTCTTTCCCGGGAAAAATACTCTGGTGCACAGGAAGTGATGCGTTTTACAGTTTCATTGGCATAAACACAAGAAGAACTGGGTTGTTAGCATGAGCAGCGATAGCCACTGTGGCTGGACAGACAAAGAAAAGAGTGCCACCTACAGAACCTTCATCAACGGAAAATCCAAGGAGAAAGACGTCACAGTGCTGGACACACTGTTTGATTGACAGGTGATCTCTGGGAAGTGCAGTGAAAAAACACCACAGATGGGGACGAAATGAAAAAACAAAACAAGGAACTCGTTACCACTTTGACTTTACTTGCGAGTGAGTTTTTTGAGGTGTCGTTGAAGGGGTCAGGTTGGGGTCAGACACGGTCCATCTATAGCCTGGTCAGATAACAGATGCCTCATGAGACTGAGAATCCATCAAGCAGAACAGACACATAGACCACTGGACCATAAAGGGCCACAACACAGTGGAGGTTGGTTTGTGTAGGGTGTGTGTGTGAGTGTGTTTGGACCCCTCTAAAAGAAATCTCATCCTTTCAGTGGATCTCGTCTTCATGGCTCAGATTGCAGTGCAAGTGTGTGTGCGTGCACATAATGTTTACGTGTGTCTGTGTGTGTGTGCATGCATTCTCCACCCTTACCCTTTAGGTGAATCTTATTTTCCGGGCTGTGCACCAACACCGAGCTAACCGAATCCAAGCTGTCGTAGTTGCTGCAGCCGAGAGGGCCCGTCCTCGTTTCGGTTACCTAGGAAACAGAGGAAGGACACATATACTTTCTTGATATATTTTATAATGCCACATTAGCAATGAATGAGGCAGATGTTTGTTCCCATTTCTGGCAGTCAAGTGCGCAGCATGTGGCGGGCGGGGTGCACGGAGGCAGGCGTTTCGATCGAACGCGGCAGAGCCCTCTGACAGCGGAGGAAACGAGTGCGATCTCTCCCTTGACTCCGCACACCTGCAGCCACAGCTGCCTGCAATGTGCTGGCCATCTCGCTAAATGTAAAGGGGTGAGGAGGAGAGAGAAAGCTATGGAGGGAGAGGGAGGTATGAAAAATGTGAGAGGGAGAGAGTGAAGTGTGTGTGTAGGGGAAAGAGAAAGAGTGTGATATGATAAAAGAAACACAATTACACAGGCAGCTACACAGGTGAGTCATAGGTGAGTCGAATGCCAAGCAGCAGGATGTGTCCGCGTCTGACAATCAGCCACTTTCATACGTGGCTTTTCAAAGCAGCATGAGGCAGCTAACACAGTTCAAAAGAGGCCAGAGAGTCGGCGGCTAAACTGCAGCGGCACTGGTCATGGAAACTGTGAATTATTTAAGGCGGTAATAGTTAGGTCTGATGTAACAGTTAAATTATATGAGCTCATTTTGCAGGATCCCGGGGGAAATATCCAATAACTATCTATTCTATCTATCTATCTATCTATCTATCTATCTATGTATTTGTGCCTCAATGGGGGTTAAAATAAATCATTTCTCCGTAAAACATGACCGCAAACTGAGTTATTCTCTTCTTCTAAAGCGATGTCGCTGAAAATTCTGCCATCGAGGTCAATGAAATATTAATTGTGCATCGAGCGCAAACATCTGAGCGGCGTATTAGTGCTGCAGAAATGCACGCCACAGTGAATTTGATACATAAACAGTATCCCACTTGACGCGTTGTGTAAGACGCCCCGCTGCGGGGCTGTAGATAAAAGCAAAAAAGGGAAAGCAGTGGGAATGAAAGAGGAGGGAAGGAGGGAAATAGCAAAAGCATGGGAGAGACAGGTATAATCAAAGAGACAGAAGAAACAAAGAGAAATAAGAAATGGTTCATTTCCGACGGCACAAGCGTTCGGGGTTAGGACAATTAGAAAGTAAGAAGACGGATGTGCCATCCGGCGAAGCCATTCCGCAGCCAAATTGCGCTATTTGGCAAGCAATGCAGCCTGTGTGAATTTGTCGCTCTAAAAAAAAATTCAAAATAAAAAAAAAGCTTCGTTCCTCACATCTCCGCGCGCTGCCTCGCATCAAGATTGCATCTGTTATCAAAAAGAAATGGAAGTCACCTTTCAAGGCGCTACAAAAGACGCATGTCGCAAGCAGCTTGGATCTGAAATATCTTGGGAGGAAAAAAAAAAAAAAAAACAAAGCAAAAAATACAAAAAAACATCTCTGGGATGTAGTTAAAGATTAGCAGGGATAGGCGGCTTGGGAAAGAGCAACAGATGAACAGAAGGGAAGAGGCGTCTAGGAGCCACACGTCCTGATCAGAAATCAATATTGTTTTAATTGATTGAGAAAAAAAAAAAAAATTATCTGCACAGTGCCACGGTGTATTGGTGGCGATGACATATAGACCTAATTGATGATCTCCTCATGTGACTGTGATCTCAGCTCTCGGGCTCCCTACTCGGTTAGGCTACCTGGTTACCTGGCTTTAATGTTGCAGCAACCGAACCAGAGCAAACACTAGCAATATTGCATACACACACAGAAGCACTGCTTACACAGCACTGTGCTTGGGAGCGCCTCGATAAGAGCCGGGCTCTGTGTGCTTGTTGGTTTGTTTATTTGTTCGTTTTTTGCAATGCTCACTGCTTAGGTGAATTACAGTATGGTGCTCTCGTAAGGGAACTCCAGTGTGTGCTTGTACACCAGGCAGTACGGTAAAAGTCACATGAGCGTCAACCAGCTCTGGGTTAGTAGTGTGCGGTGCGTTCACAGACCAGGAAATAGCTCAGTGATTGTAGAGGAGGAGGGGTGTTTTTTGTCTCACAGATCTAAAGTCTGACAAGGGATGTGTTTCGTTCAATGTCGGGGGTCCTCTGCGTTAACGACAGGGATAACTCCCACCTCCTACTCCGCAGCGACACAGCGCCCAGATGTTTACGTGGACACAGGTCAAGTGTATCGCACTCAATGTCGCTTCCTCTCGGGCGACGAGTCGAGCCGGCACGGCACAGCACAGCGTGGCAGGTGGC
>OOFE01047675.1:0-12561 GCA_900323365.1 Monocentris japonica
CAAGCCGGCGGAGGCAGTGTGATGCTCTGGGCAATGTTCTCCTGGGAAACCTTGGGTCCTGGCATTCATGTGGATGTTACTTTGACACGTACCACCTACCTAAACATTGTTGCAGACCAAGTACACCCCTTCATGGCAACGGTATTCCCTGATGGCAGCGGCCTCTTTCAGCAGGATAATGCGCCCTGCCACACTGCAAAAATCCTATAGAGCATCTGTGGGATGTGCTGGAAAAACAAGTCCAATCCATGGAGGCCCCACCTCACAACTTATGGTTGTCTTAAAGGATCTGCTGCAAACGTCTTGGTGCCAGATACCACAGGACACCATCAGAGGTCTTGTGGAGTCCATGCCTTGACGGGTCAGAGCTGTCTTGGCGGCACGAGGGTTACCTACACAATATTAGGCAGGTGGCTTTAATGTTATGGCTGATTGGTGTATACTCCAGTAGATTTCTCTCAGTGAAAGAAAATCTGAAACTTTTCTTCAAAAGTCAGATAAACAGCAGTTGAAACAATGAAATGAACATTGACGCACACACACACACAGAGAGCATGATATTTTATAGTATTAGATTTGTGTGTGTAACATAATTCACAAAGATCCACTATTTATATCTGATGTTACAGATATTTATCAAAGCTCTATGTATCAGTGCTAACACATCATGTTCATAAAGACAAAAGTGATACATCCTCCTCTTACATTTACAAATAATGACTAACAGACTGGGCAAAAGATGGTGTTTAATATTTCAAATAATACATGAGGGGTGCTTAATTTACCATGTCATGATCACACAAGAGAGTGTTTGAGTGTCCAGCAAGACCAAACAAGCTCTTCTAAGGAAGAACCATGGAAGAACCATTTCTAAATCTATATATCTGACCAGCTGTGGATCAGCTGTGGAAAGTATGTACTGAATACAGAAGTGATAGCAACTCAGCATTAGCTGAACCAGGCAGGCCGCTTCCTGGCCCTCTCCACTATCCTCTTGTTTTTGTCGTGCTCACTTGGTGTCTCACCCTCATACAGGACGATGGTCTCCATGGCAGGTGCCTTCAGTGGGCCGCCCTCCAGGGCTTTAATCTGCCCACGAATCAGAGCAGTCTCCTTACACACCTTCTCATAACAGAACCCACACAGGGTGTGCTTCTGCTTCAAGTGTCCACACTCTGGACACGGCTCGATGTTAGTCTGTGAGCGAGAGAGAGTGTGTGTTTGTGTGACAGAGAGAGGGGGAGGAACAGAGAATGTGTGTGAGAGAGAATGAGAATCAGTGTCATTAGTGCCATCCCATAAGTACTGCCTGTTGTATTGTTTGAGAAGAATTGCTTGATCTCTTTCAAACAAACACCACTTAAATATAATGTGTGTGTGTGTGTATGTGTTAGCTTGTCAGCATCCCTTTGTCCAAGAGGGATTCCAAGCCAAAGGGTTTGAATACTGCTGATCTAGGATCCATAGTTCTCCTTAATTTCTGTACCTGGACTTTTAGAAGCTTGCTGTCAGCTCTCCTCCTGGTGCGGTTGACCTCTATGGTGCGTCTTTTCTTCGGTGCTGCCATCCACAGTATGCTGTCCAGGATGTCAGGGGGCTGCTCTGGGCCCTGCTGCTCCTCATCATGCTGTGGCTGGAGCTGAGGCAGGAGGCTGGGGCCATTCACTGCCAGCGCTGGAGCTAGAGAGAGGGGAAGACAGACAATACTGTTAACCTTCAACACAGCAGATAATGTTGGAGTGTGTATGGTGGTGGTGTGGCGTGGGGTCAACAATAGTGTAGGTTAGGTACAGTTTGCATGGAAATAAATGACAGAGAATGAGAGAGAAAACAGTGTTTATGTAGTCTGAATCCATATGGGAAAGACTCTCATGCTTGTTAGCACGACTAGCGGTAGCTAACATAATTAGCTACAGTTAATAAACTCACCCAAATGTGTGTCAAATCCTGCTGCTTTCAGAAGCCTGCTTTCGATCTGTAGCAATGAATATCTGAGGCTATGCACTAAAGCAGTTAAATTTATCATTTTTGGTGTTTGCATGCTCGCTTTCCTCCATACATGTCAGACAGCTCACGGTCATTGAGGCATCTACGTCATTGAACTGCGACAATAAAGTACAGGTCCGTGTGTGTTACAGTTTTTGGCAACAATCATTTCATTACAGAGAAAAAAATCGTTTTCAAATTGTATTTAATTTTGTGGTATTTTAGAAGCATGCACAATACAACTGAACAAATGTAACATGATATTTATTGAAGCATAACTCACTTACAGACAGTTTGACCCGAACTTGTGCTTCACCAATCACATCTATCTTTACTGAGTGACGTAAATTTCTCTGGCAAAGCAAAGATGGCAGAACGGGGCTATAGCTTCTCCCTCACTACATTCAGGTAAACTTTGTCAGAATAGTCTAAAATTATCCGAAACATGCACAAAGATGGTCTGTAATTGTAGCTTTTGAATTAGGGTTTCATAAATTGTATGAGTTTTTTTTCTTTTTAATGCGAAATTAAGGTTTTTGGTGCAGTTGTGGTTGATGCATTGTCATTGCCGGGTACTAAGCCTGCTGTTAGCATGCCAGCTAACACGCTGTCAAAATGATAAATCGTTGCTCTGCTTAAACTGCCTTGCAACCAGAAGCTATGTTTTATCTGTGATACAATTAAATATTAATTATTGGATTTGTGATGCGGAACAGACTGAATCAAGTCTGTTTCACACACTAGTAGGCTAGGCAGGCTAGCTTGGCTAGCTCAATTGAGTATCAATCCATGTAACTTTTGCTTTCAGTTTTGTTTTCCGGTTGCACTAAGGCTAGTTAGCCAATTTGGCTTGCACAGTGCTGTCTCTGACATTACTTCCTATGAGAAAACATTCTAGGTGATTCCTCTTTTCTCTACTCTTACCCCTCTCTCCCTTCCCTCCATCCAAATCCCTATAGGGCAGAGTTCCTCAAATCCGGGCCTCGGGGTCCAGAGTGCTGCTGGTTTTCTCTCCTACCAGGAAGTTAATTGCATTCACCTGGCATCCCAGGTCTTAATCAATCCCTGATTAGACAGCTAGAATGGAAACTACCTGGCAGAATAGAAAACCAGCAGTACTCTAGACCCCAAGGCCCGGATTTGAGGACCACTGCTATAGAGCTTCCAGTTAGCTTGAAGACTTTTATTATTCAAAGCGCCTCAGAGCAAAGTTATGAAACATCCTGTATTTCCCCCCCCACAGCCCTTCGGGTAAACTGGTCCAGATTGAATATGCCTTGGCAGCCGTAGCAGCTGGGGCCCCCTCAGTTGGGATCAAAGGTAAGGATTCCCGGAAATCTGTGTCTCTCAATCTATGGGGTTTAGACCCATGTGTTGCATAAACCTCCACATTTGGAGTTTTCAAGACACTTGATGTGTAATATTGTCTTTCACTTTCAGCCTCCAATGGAGTTGTCCTGGCCACAGAGAAGAAACAGAAGTCCATCCTGTATGACGAGCAGAGTGTTCACAAGGTGGAACCCATCACCAAACACATAGGCATGGTCTACAGTGGCATGGGACCTGACTACAGGTAGGGATTGTGTGCACGTGTTGTGAGTGTCTGTTAACATTCTGTTCTCTCTAACCATTTCTCCTGACACACAAAGTGGCTATTTAAAGTTTGACTTGATAGTACGTTAGTTATGCCTGTGTTTTTTGTAGGGTGTTGGTGGCTATTCTTGCAGAGTTTTAATCAGTAGTTTGTTTTTTATTTAGTTTTGGTGACAGAAGCCCAAAATTCACTCACACATGCACACAGAGGGTTCTATCCTTCTTTCTTCTTTCAAGCCAGAAAATACCCATACAGTGTTTGCATGTGCACAGAGACATACGCACAGGGTTTTGATAAGTTGTTTCCTCCTTGCAGGGTTTTAGTGCGTCGAGCCAGGAAGTTGGCCCAGCAGTACTTCCTGGTTTACCAGGAGCCAATCCCCACAGGCCAGCTGGTCCAGAGAGTGGCCTCTGTAATGCAGGAGTACACACAGTCTGGGTGGGTATACACAAGGATACACACCAACACACACATTGATTACAGCGATACCACCATAAACATACACACTCACAGGTAAAATGGACTCATTCAGAAGTTGTTAGATATTCCTGTCCCTATACCCTTGATTGGCAGTAATAAGCTAATGGGCTCAGGCCTGAATCATAATGCAGTCTCGTGTCCAGGCTTCTGAAAACATGTTGCTAATTTTGTCATGTAGGAACCCACCAGAGATTGACTTGCGACCCATAGAAACCAGTGGTCAAAGTAAGTTATGCTAAGTCATTTGATCTGTGTTATTTTCTCTTCTAGTGGAGTGCGTCCATTTGGGGTTTCGTTGCTGATTGCAGGATGGGATGAAGACCACCCCTACTTGTTCCAGTCAGACCCTTCTGTAAGATCTATTATTTATTCTTATATTAATAGCACAACAACCACTTCATCTGGTTTCCTATCAAAGTGTTCCTCCCAGTACATAGTTTTGAGAATTGTTAGTTTCATAATTACGAACACTTAACAGCAGACCAGTGCTATCATGCAGGAATAATATAGTGCTCATATTTATGGTGACACTTACTCGTATTCCTTAACTGTTTTGGAATATGCTTGCCCCATACTTCTGTCAGTAGTGATTCTGGAGATACTTTTCTTCATAATACCCTCTTGTCTATCAGAAACATAGCTTACTGTGGGGTTAAGGATTGATTTTTATTTTTCTTGATATTGACAGGGTGCGTATTTTGCATGGAAGGCCACAGCCATGGGAAAGAACTATGTTAATGGAAAAACATTCCTCGAAAAAAGGTACAAGTTTACAGTGAAAGACATTTTCTGTATTTAAATTGTGCCACGGTAGAATAATATCATGTACCGTTCATTTATGTGGATTGTGACATATGACACTAAATGGGCTGGAACACCAAGGAATACAAAAATAAACTCTAATCCCATTTGTTAGGGAATGTGTGGAACACAATTGAATTTCAAGAGGTGCATTACTGATATTATATACCATGAGGGCACATGATAGAGGTGTTTGGTAGAGTTGGTTCTCTACCAGTTTGTGAAGTGTATATCAAGTGCAAGAGAACATATATTAAGTGAAAGAGAAATACAAGAATTTTAATTGACCATTTCATCGATTCTCTCCAGGTATAACAATGATCTGGAATTGGAGGATGCCATCCACACAGCCATCCTGACCTTGAAGGTATGTTGTTTGCTTTAAAGATGCAGTTTGTAAGATTTCAAACATTGAAATATATCTATTGTTATCTTGAGTCAAGGGGATCAATAAACAAAGCTCTTCTGTTGAAAGTCCCACCATCATCAAGTCCCATTCTACAATTACGCTCCTGTTTCCCTGTGTGTTTCAGGAGAGTTTTGAGGGCCAGATGACAGAGGAGAACATTGAGGTGGGGATCTGTAACGAGGCTGGCTTCAGACGACTCACCCCGGCTGAGGTGAAAGACTACCTGGCAGCCATTGCCTGAACACACCCTGCCTGCTGACAGGGGTCTCTGGCCACTTTCCAAATCAAAAACATAGCAGCACAGCAGCCAATTGTTGTGTGAGACATCATTCGTATACCATAGAGCCATTCATATAGAGTTTGACCACACTGTGCTATGGCAGCCATGTTTCTGCCTCTTCCCTAGAGCTAAGAGGTATTGCATACATGTGGCAGTGGCCCCCACAACATTGTCATATCCAAGATTCTAAAAGTCAGATGACACATTAAGAAATTATGATCCAGGCTAGAGCCCATTTACTTGCCTTTGTGCATGACTGGGGAGCTAATGTAGCTGCCACTTAAAATTGCATTAACTAAATTTCATCAATGGCTCTAAGATAGCAGACTGATGTGTCATATGACTGATTGGCTTTGGTGTCAGACATATATCACATTACTGTGACATGGCAGCTGGCTGCAGTGCAAATGAAGTGGAAGGTGGACTCTGATTTGGGTGAAATCTCAAGTCTTCCATTGAATCCTTTGATCTTCTCACTCATTTCTTTTGTAAGGCCAATGCTAATTAAAAATATTTAGAAATCAAAACTGAAAGCACTGTCAATTTTTTCTCAAGTATTCAAAACTATAGTTAAAAAATCACGTATAGCCCTTGCCAAGTCTCTAGTGGCACCAAGATGCAAACGACAGAAATGTTGTTATGGAAGAAACGGACATAGAGTAAAAAGTAAGCCCTGGCTAGCCCCGTTTGGCTTTGTAGTGGAAACCATTCTAGTGAAGAAGCCCTGTTTGATCATGTAGTAGTAACCAGAGTAGCAAGTCTTAGAATGACCTACTTATGAACAGATTTGTTGTCAAACCTACAGTCCGCCTGTGATCTTAAACATTAGGGTTTACCCGACATCTGCCCCTGATTTCATTCTACAAACGAGATTTAAGAGAAAGAAGCAAGTAGCGAGGAACCAAGGGAACGCTTTGAGATTTTACTGCAAAGATCTGTTTGCTTGTATAGCGGTTTTACATACATGTACCAGAAAGCTTTTTTTCCGGGTTAGCAACATTTCTATACTTTGTATTTTCTCCTCTGGTATGTCAACTTGTTAAAATAAAAATATGACTTGATGTTGATGTAGTCTCCGGTGTCTTCAGTTATTTTGAGAAGATTAAAATGGATGACATCCTTGACCTTTGTGTGGAGACCGTCCTTTGATTGATAAACACGTAAAATGAGCATCTTAATGGTATCATGACATGACCTGTGTACATAATTAGAGCGCGCAGAAGTGCGCAGTTCGGAGCGCGCCATAAAACAACCGGAACATCTTTCCTATTGAACACCTATATCCCTCCGCCTATGCGATGTTATAACAAATACCATGTCTCAAGTCCATTTGTCAACTATAGTGACTAATGTAGCTTAGTTAGTGATATTGATACTGTGAAATTGCAGTTACGATTACAGTTAGACCATATGTACAATTTAATTTATAGATCTATGTTTCCAGGCGGCAGCTCACTGCAAGCTACCACACAACTTCTGATGACGTTTGTGGCGCCAGAAATCAAGGGGTTTGGGGAAGGCTGTGTATGTCAGCTGGCGTATGTTGACTATTATCTTGGCTATGTTGGCGGCATTGTAAATGTTAGACCGTTTCAACCCAGAATAGTGGCTGGTCATTTGTCGTTTGTGGTAGTATAAGCTCGGCTTGGAGTCAAGATGGTGATACTACGCAGTAGCTGCAGTGTCGGAGCTGAACCGGCAACAACTCCGAAGAGGAGGTCGTTGGAGTTGGACACAAGCTCGGAGTTTCTGTCACTGCTTCCCGCGTCGCAGAGAAAGTCCGCCCGGCTGTCTCGGTCCTCCCGGGGCCTGGATGACAGCTTCAGCAGCCCCGAAAACAACACGGCGAATGTGAGTATAGATGGATAGCTAACTAGATCACGATCGGTGATCTAACGTTGGGTGGATAAATAACGGATGAGCGAAACTTTGCTGTGCTATTTCTGCTAGCTTGCTAAGCTACCTAGCTAACGTTACCATGCCAAATTGTCACTGGCTGACATAACGTTATGTATGACTGACCGCCTACACTCTCTCTAAATTCTCACTGAAATTTAAATGGTGCCTCCTGGACATTTATGTATGCATGTTTATGGATTTGGCTATCGAACATTTGTCTATGACGGTATACAATTTTTGAAGAGGAGATCATCTCAACAAAATCTACATCTGATATCCAGGTCCATGCACGACAGTGAGTTGTGTATATATGAAAAAAGTGGTATAAGTTAAGGTGGTAAGTTTTATATATGGCCGTTTTATATATGTTCTCAGACTTGACGACTATTCATCACTTTTCTGTGTAATATAAATACTATAGGACGCCAACTTCAGCGGTATAGCTTTATAAGTAAAGGAATGATTGAGTCTTTGCAAGGACAGAGATGGCCAACCAGCCCTGGAATACAGTGAACGATGGGTTACAGCCCTACATTATGTGACAAATCTTAGTGCACTATGATAAACGGTACCACACATGCACAGAATGAGATGATGCTGTTATTAGGTTTAACAGACATGTCAATAGCTGTGCAATAAAATCTGAGGACATCTTAAGAAAAGCAAGGATTCAGACTTTCTGGACCTGCAGATTTTCTATGAATCAATTGCTTTATGGTTCAATGTACCTTAGCAATAGAAAAGAGCGTTTTAGGGCTATTTAGGTAGTAAAAGATAGATTAAATTTTAGGGATGTGCGATGATTTTCTAGCTGCCACAACAAGAGCATGTCAGACACAGCGCCCGAAATTCAAACATAAGCCCAGGTATTATCTCTTCCATCTATGAGATTGAAGAGGTCTGTGGTGATTGTCTCAGGCTGTACCCCATAAATACAGATAGGAGCATGTTTGTTGAGAAGTTGTAAAAAGAAACATGAAAACAATTCCAGACTGTTATTATTATCAGTAAAATAAATCCTCAAATTCAACGAGTTGCAGTAAACTTGAAAATCATCAGGCGCTGGTCTTAACCAATCCCTGTTCAGTTGAGACAGTTATGGTTAGGTGTGCCTCATTAATGGTTAGGTGTGCCTCATATAGTTGGCTTCACACTTTCACAAACACAGTCAACAGCAAAATGGGGGGGGAAATGTTATGGTAGTTGATATCAGATGTCCAGGATTTATAATTCAGTTGTACATACACCTGGATGTTTATACTTTTTGGAAAAAGTATATTCATCCTTAAAACTAAACCTTTTCCCAACCCATGAGCACCTGTGGAGTTTCTCAGCACCCCCCACTCCATACACAGCTATGAACCCCTAACATATTCATTAACCTATTACATTCTGACTCTTCCAGGGCCATGCTAATGTCAATGAGGAGGAGGGTAGTGATCTTCGTCACCCTCTGAGGACCAGAGGACAAAGGGTCAAATTGGATGTCTCCTTTGCTGACATGAATGGAAAGACCAACTCTCCTCAGGCTGAGGACAAGACTGAAGGGTGCACCAGGTAATAATGGCGCACTCACTTTTATTGCCATTAAACGTTGTAGTAGTAGTAGTAGCAGTAGTGATAGTAGTATTGGTGCTCCTGTTGCACAGTTAATTTTATAACATTGACAGGCAAAATACTGGAATAACGATGATCTAATGCTGCACAATCAATAAAAACTGCTATGCTGATTACTGCAATTTCCAAAATGTTCCAAACTGTTTCATATGGCTACCTAAACAATGTTTTCAGATATTGTGCCAAATCCTTGGCCTACAAATCAATTTGAAAGTCAAGAAAAATGAATTTCTCTCATTTTTTTCCCCTAGTGCTAGTAAGCAAAATTGTTTAAATCAAGCTGTCCATGTATATCACAATTCATAATGCAATTCAAAAAATGATTGTCTATTGTCAATATTGTGTAGCCCTGCTATGAACCTTCTGTAGCAAAATGTGTGCACATTATTATGCACATCCCTAATATGCACACAAGTATACTAACATTGCATCATAGCCTAAAATGAGGCAGTGGTGGAGTTCATTTGTCATTTCTCTCTGTAGGAAATCTCCCAGGCTGCAGAGAGAGGGGAAAGCATCCAGCGGTAAGCAACAAGCAGGTATGTTGCGCTACAGTATGGGTACATGCTGCTAAAATGGAAGCATTGTTGCACCCTTAGACAGTCATATGATATAAAGATACTGTCAATACTACCCACCAACCACAGCAGTCATCACATGAACATTCAGAATATAAATTAGTACTGCTATCATGCTTGTTTTGAGCAAGTGTTCCTAGTTTGAGCCACAAGCCCTCTTGTTTCTGTATCATGAGGAAGCATTGTACAAATACACCTCCCTGGACAACCTGTTAGTCTGTTGCAGGTCCTCATCCCGCTGTCTGAGGAATCATGAATGTTAGCCTCCTGTTTATAACTGTGCTTATGGCCAAACACCAACTCCCTGGTCCGGCTGAGAAAATATAGGTGGGAGAAGTGAATGAATCCCTCAGCAAGGTGCCCTTGAGCAAGTCGCTTAACCTGTAAATGTTCCAGTGTAGCTGTTTAGTGGCCAAGATTGGAAGACTGTACTGTGTGGGACTGAGTACAAAGTAGCTGTTAGTGGTGTTGAAAAGAGCAGATGTGGTCAACTGTACCATTGTAACTCAACGTAGGAAACAAGTGTTTCTGTTGGTGTCCCAGATGCGCCAGATGAGGTGGAGGCATCGTCCACTCCCAAGAGGAGCCGCTTCAATCTGAAGAGCCAAGAAGAAGAAGAGGAGGAAGAGGAGGACCGCTCAGTGCGACGTAGCTCCCGAATTACCAGATACAAACTGGACTCCCGCAACCAGTCAGTCCTCTACGACCGACTCATCACCAAGTGAGTCCAGTATAGCTCGCTCCAATTTCTTTTGGCTCCCTGCATCACTGCTTCAGTTCAGTTAAAGCTACTGTACCGTGACCAAAGGATCACCTCACAGGAATGAAGACAAGACAGCTTGATGTTCTCCACAGAGATTCCAACTAGGGTGGGGAACAGAGACTCGTTTCATTGAAGAACCAGTTCCAATGTTACCAGATTGAAACAAGTTATCCCTATGGATTCCCATTGTATCCTTCTTTTAAAGACAATTTTTAATTCATTATCAAAATGTCTCGTGCTCCATTTTTCCCTCATCTGTGTGTACAAGTGACTGAGGCGTAGTGATCTTCAGAGGGAGTAGAGTGTATTTAGTTTCATGCAGCATGGGAGCAGTTTCCTTGTAGTTGAAGCATATAGCAAGTTAGCCACCATAGCAAATGTTAGAAAGAAGTGATTGAAAGTTTAGCTACACTTCCATAAAGAGTCTAGGTTATCCTCTTTGTCACTATGCTGCTATGTGCTTCAGCTGTAGGGAAATTGCCCCTGTATCGCAGAGAACTGAACTGAACACACACTCACCTCACAGTCGCATACATGCATAGTGTACAGTTGTTTGATATATATGTACAATGTTTAAATCAGGTAGCACAACAGTAAAATGGTATACTATGATCAACGTTGATAAAATCGTATCAATTCCAACAGAAATGGTAATGGTATATCTCTCTGGTCTTCTGTCCCTTAGCACGGCTGAAGCTGTTCTCCAGAAGATGGATGACATGCAAAAGATGAGACGCAGACAGAGGAGCAGAGACAGAGACACTAAAGACGAGGCAAGGACCCAACCATTTGGGAAAGTTCGACTGATTTCACTATCCATGAAATTGCTGATCGTGAAATGCTGATTGAAAACAGCTGGTGCAGTGTTTCGTTCGAACTAGGTTTGCAAAGGGGCAGTAAATTTCCGGAAAATTTCCATGGGAAGTTAAGCTCGATAATTTTGGGAATTTTCAACAATTTGTATAGCAAAAGTTGGCGTACAACCGGGAACTGAAATATTCACATCACTGCTTAGGCCCATGACCATATTTGCAGCAGTCATGCCTTTGTATCTGCATATTGCATTGTGCAGACCTAATGTTTGTGTATTCTGGTTTCAGTGGCTGGTTACACTGTTTGGCAATGTATAACATGTAAAGCTGTAAATCTGTGTACCACAGGCATAATCAAATCAGTGAAGTAAACACCATTTGACCTGTTTCCTCCCAGAAGCTGGGGATATACACCAAGGGCAGGAGGCGGAGGTCTTTGAGCACTGATGTGGAGAGTAAAGACACGGAGGAGAAGGAGAACCAAGGTGAGATGGATGAGACCTATACCTGTTTCAGACCTACAACATGGGGATATTAAGGTAGTGTTGGTGGCAATTCACTCCAAACTTTGTACACTGGAGTGTCCTATGTCACATCAAAGCCAGGGCAGACATGTACGCATGTGTGCGTCCTTATTTTTCTCTATGGGCTGTCACTGTATAATATCATCAGAAGCAGAATTGTTTTGATTTTGCTGATGGCTCCCTTGGTTAAGGCGCATATCATGTAATTTCCTGGGTTCGAATCCAGCCCAGGACCCTCTCCCATCTTTCTTGTTGTTCATCGGTAGCCAAATTTGCCAGGCTGACAAATTATGAAATGAGGTGGCCGTGGTCATCATCCACTTGCCTGTCTGGTCATAGAAAATAAAAGTACTTTTTGTGATTGATTTATCGAGTTGCTTGAGATGTGAACACGTCAGTAGTTCATATTTTGCTCTCGACCTCGGTTGCATTACATTACTACATTACATTACAGGCATTTAGCAGACGCTTTTATCCAAAGCGACTTACAATAAGTGCATTCAACATAGGTAGGTAAAAAACTACTAGTCACCAGAAATTGTGAGTGCATTTCCTTCCTAAACAAGCATCTAAGAGCATAACCAGTGCTAAGGTAAAAGTGCAATAAGTTCGCTACCTACTTTTTACTTAAACAAATGACAAATAAGTCAAGCAAATAAAGAGCTAAGACAAATAAGTGAAGCATATAAGCAAATGCTAAGACAAGTGAAACAAATAAGCAGGTGCTAAGAGGAAGGGTCAGGGTAGTGTTTCTTGAAGAGGTGGGTTTTCAGCCTGCGGCGAAAGATGGGTAGAGATTCTGCTGTCCTGACATCAGT
>OOFE01047725.1:0-22053 GCA_900323365.1 Monocentris japonica
GCCCGAGGACCCCCCCATGCTGGTCACCGCCCCTCCCTGGACCAGGTTAGATATCTCACTCTCTGCTGGTTATCATCCATGTTCTTAAATGTCATCTAACTCTTATTCACTCTGTCAGTGAACACAGTGAACAGTGAACTCATCAACCAAAGCTTTTTTCTCCTGCTAATCATTGCTGGTGTTGCTAAATAGTGTAAATTTTGTACTTTTGATTTTTGATATATTATCTATACATGAACAAAAAGGCGTCTTGGCCAGGGTTAGGGTTCGGATCACCCTGGCCCATGTGCTCTCTATCATGTGCTGAGAGAATTAAAGGGTTGGGTGTTTTCTTACTGTTTGCACACACCACCAGCAAATCCAGCTGAGGGAAATTTTCTTTTTGACCTAGGAAATATTCGCCTTGTTCCCTTGTTTGTTGATGCAGAAACGTTAGCAGCAGCCAATGTACCTATTGTTTCAACACCATTGGCACTACAGCTAACAATCACCTCAGTCAAATCAGTGCTGGGTTGCTAGTGGTTAGTACAGAGAACTTGAATGGTGCAGAGAAAGTAGGGCTCACATTCTCATACTGATTTGATGCAAAACCATACAACCATACCGCCATGCGAATCTTGGTTGAAAGCACTAGCTACCAACTAATGGTATCCTAATGAATGTGGCTACAACTTTAACATTTTCCAGACTTTTTCTTATCATTAACATTAGCATTAACTTATTTTCCTCTCTGTCACTCTGCCTAGTGTGCCAGTGATGTCTTTTGATCAGCACTAACTCCAGTAACTGTCTACTTTCTTCACTTCATGCATATCCTTGCTATTGGTCTGTCATTGCCAACAATAGGATGATGAGGAGGGCATTTGGGCATAATCCTTGCTGTGACAACCAAAGCTCTAATGTTGTTTTGAGGGGTGAGATATATTTCAGACTTTCCCACTTTATTGGTTTGCAATTTCCTTTCTATCTACAGTGGCTTCTGTTTTTTGTAACAAACTAAACAGCTGTATCAACACATTTTTGATGTCTGTTTGTCTCTTTACTTCTTTCACATTCATAGATGATTCAGTCACTATTGGAGGAGCACAGCCATGCCATGATGTTGAAACACATTGACTACCCGACCAAACATTTATTACCTCCACTCAATCAACACTCAACAATGGGGCCTTTATTTTTACTGAGGAAGAGGAGGGGGGGCTCAGGTGGGCAGGTCATGCGCGGAGACTGACAGCTGAGCAGGTAAGTTCAAACATTTCCCCATATATAGATGCACATACTGTAGCATGTCATACAAAATACAAACGATTTCATCAGCGAGCAGAAATATATTTTAGAACTGTAACCTATGATCCTCTTTACTTGCTGATCAAGGTGACTTGGAACCTCCTCTTTGTGTGAACAGGGGCAGAGGTGTTGTCCACATCCTCCCTGGAGAATCACAGATACAGGACTGGGTTGGATGTTGATGCTATTAGAGAGACAGATGTTCTTGCTTGTCTTCTCAAACCGATTCCTGGTTGGACAGACATTTGATCAAGACCACAGCCCTGCATCTTGCTGCTCAGAGCACCTGTCCGTCACCTGCTGAACCCTCTTGTCTCCACCTCTTCAGGCCAACAATACCCCCTTGGTTCTCCTGGCAGAGATCTAATGTCTCCAACCTGCTAGCCTAGTTTATCTGTTCATCATCGTTCTACTTTTGATTGGCTCAAGAGCATGGTTGTCTTGCTGTATCTTTCACCTGCCTGACTGACTCCTCTGGCTCTGGTTGGCTCCCCCACCTGGCTCTGTCATAGGATACCTGATCCTCACTGCCCTGCAGACCCATCTGGCTACATCTGACCCCTCTGCCTGGCTATCATACCCATGAACACAGTCTCTTCTGTTATTTCATTCATCTGTTTTTGTTGTTGTTATTGTTGATCCATTTTTACACTTTGTGGCACACAGTGACTGCTTTTTTATTACATTTGTATATACGTTTCTAGCTACCCACCCACCACCCCTATCTAGAGAAGCTCCTTTACAGCATCTCTAAAAGACATATAGTGTTCCTTCACTGTCATTTTTCTTAATACCTATGTATAGCATGTTCCACACACACCAGTTAACTTTAGTTCTGCTAGATGTTATGTTGTCATTTTTTGTCAGCAAAAGGAAGAGTTTTCAGCTGACACCTTTAGTACACCTTTAGCCTTGCCAGCAGCATTGAGGGCTTTCTTGGCTGCATGAGCAGGGCCCTCCAGTTCTTGGGCTTGTGTTAGCCTTAAGGCTGTGGCTGCCATCCACATCTCTCTTCATGTTACCTCATTTGATAATAAGAAGCAGTCAGAAAATCAATCTATGCAGATGTCAAGTTAGAGTGAATGCAGTTTATTTCCCATCCTGATTCAAAGGTATCAATCAAAGTGTAATTAACCATCCAATCAGAATGGCCAGAGAGTGTGGTCAGAAAGTATTCATTACCCAGGTTATTTTGAGTTACTGAGACTATGCACCTATGCACCTCCTCCCTGTTGCAGGACTCTTTCTAATGGTGCTTCTGTTGGTGCTCAAACTAAATGGTGTCAGAAGTCCCGGTCGAGAGCATCTTTTAGTCATTTTACAGAATAGGAACTTGATCCCAAAATGGGCTAAATAAACAACTGAAACGACTGCATTGTACATATGATTTGACAAAGGGGCTTTGTGAGCAATGATCACTTTGAGGTGATTTTCCTCTACAAATAATGCGACTATAAATACCATTATAGACCACGAAGTGGAAGCAGTGTTCCATAGATGTTTTCCTTACAGGTCTATTAATACCTATTGACACCCAAGTCACTGGCATTTCTCTGTGTAGGCTCCATATACTGCTCCTGCTCCCCTCTCCCACCCACTATCTCCCTTGTAATTGTCATTCTCCTCTTTCAGCAGTAGTCTGTGTGACCCCACCAAACATAGTGACTTGTTTTCTCCTTCTCAACAAGGTGGCCTGTGCCTCGTTAAAACTGTACACATATGATATTATAGATATACATATATTATACTTATAGAGAGAGATCTATAGAGTGTGTCTATATGTGGTCAGAAAATTGTTTCAAACTGAGGAGATAAAATATATTTGTTTGTTTTTTTTCTTGTTTGTTATTTTTCTAACTGGCTGGAGGTCAGAGAGATCTCTTATTTAATGCGTTGAGTGATGTGACTTTCCTCTGGTTTTTACATTGTGAGAAAACCCCTTAGCAGCAAGTAACATTCCCTGTCTGATAATACAGGACAGTCCAAAAAAATCCTGCCTGGCTTAAGAGCAGTCCATGGGAAATGGAGAAGTGTATTCCAATCTAAAAGAGAAAATAATACATTATTACATTCCTTTCTTATGTGAAAACATTAAGACTCACTTGAGACCTCATGGCCTGTGGTGACCACCAAGAGCAAAACCTGAGGTAAAAAACGTACTTCTAATTTTGCAGCTCACTTAAGTAGCAATGTGATTATTTCTTGCACTTAAGAGAAACTTGCACTTAAGAGGGGGGACTATCACTATCAACATTGTTGAAGTGGAGGTTTGAGTCTGTCTGTTGACTCTGTCTGGATGCATTGTCCACTCTTTCTTTTGTGTGTTTGTCGTTGTTGTTGTCGTCTTGTTGT
Source organism: Monocentris japonica (assembly GCA_900323365.1). Classification (NCBI taxonomy): domain Eukaryota; kingdom Metazoa; phylum Chordata; class Actinopteri; order Trachichthyiformes; family Monocentridae; genus Monocentris; species Monocentris japonica. The sequence goes on from OOFE01047725.1 coordinate 3,640, forward strand.
AAGCAGAAGTGGTGACATATGTGACTGTGACTGTTGAATAAATAGAAACCAACACACATTGTTACAGTATAGTGGAAAATGAATTAGACTGTTATTGCCTCCATCCCCTCCATCCCCTCATGGTGCCTGTGTGTCTCCCTTATTATGGCCAATGTTGACTGTAGAAGAAATGTGTCCCATCTTTCATGGGATCCAGACCAAGGTGATCCCTACCTCATCTTATCTGTGTCTGCTTCCCATGGAGTACAAGAACCTTACAGCTCCTCTCACTGACCAAGAATCATCAATTCCTGTGAGACATTGTTTGGTGTTTGTGTTTACAAATGTAAGAGAAGGGTCATGATTTGAAAAAGGGAAGACAATGCAGACAGACTGAGGAGCAAAAATCCTCTCACTTTACCATGAGGGGGTATGAGTATGAGTATGAGTCCTCCATTTTCAGGTCCTTATGTACTGAATACTTGAAGTAGGGGGTTCTCCTACCATGAAACAGCGCTTATGATTTACATGGTAAAAAACGTGGAAGATTTCAATTGTGCCCATGCATGCTGATTTTTACATTATGTGCCAACTGAAAGTGATGATATACGGATGATCTCCTGTCCTCTGAATGAGATCTCAACTCACAACAGAGGGTTAGAAGCTGGGGCTGGTTTCCTGGGCTTAGACTAAGACCAATCCTAGATGTGAATGAATGACATCCCACTGAATGTGAGATGTAGTCAAGGACAAGTCTGCATCTGTGCCTAAGAAGCAGCTTTTTGAAAGACATGCACGTGAGGTGAAAGGCCTACGGATTAACCGATCATTTTCAAAGGCCTTCAGAAAAAAACAGACGTATGATAAGCCTAACATACATATTCACTTTTTGTTGTATACAGGTTGTTTTTCATTTATTGTGTGATGCTGAAAACACAAACCTTTGGATTAAACAAATCACTGTGACCAATGCCAGAAACATTTTTGTTTGACCGAACAATATTGTTTTTACTTTTTTATTCAGTTTTGTATTTAAGTTATGTTTATTTTTTCTATTGTTTCAGCTTATTGAATATGCCAGTTTGAGACTGTACTATTTGTATAAGTAAATGTTTTGAGCTGTACAGTAAAGATCTAGGAACAAATTATATGTGAGTGTCCAGCATGCTGAATGATTACTTGTGTGAACGTGGGCTAATTTCCCATGAAGCATCAGTCCTCATACATTAATTGCATCTGCATCGTGCATTGTGACGGTGTGATGTTGTGTTTGAGAGTGGTGTGTGTCTCACATATTGTGTCCCCTTAGTAGACAGCCAGTGCAGTTTTGTGAGAGTGCAGCATGTTTTCGGGGTTGCTGGTGTAAATGTATCCAAAAAAGAGAGAGATGTGTGCGTGTGTGTGCATGTTTGCATTTATTGCTTTATGGGTGTGTGTGTCTGTATGTATGTGTGCGTGCGCGTGCATGTGTGTGTGGGTATGTGTATGTATGTTGTGAATGCGTAAGAGAAAAATCTATTAGGAAAACTTTATCAGAGGAAGTCCCCAGAGAAAAAAATGGAGAATGAGTGGAAGTTTTGAATGAAGCATGGATACTCTGTTATGTTTGCTGTTTTTAAAACCTAGGAGGCTGTCTTTAGTGCCCCAGAAGTTTGCTATTGTATGTGCTGTATCAGAATATTACTAGTGTTGGCCAGCTTGTTTATATCCATCAAATAAAGGTGACTTTCTTTCTGACCATCTCTGTTTGTAATTTGCTATGTTGAAATCAGTTGGATCTTAATAACTAATAACAATATTCTCATGTACTACTAATAAATGCAAGTTATGCTGCTCAAATGGCCAATGGCAAACTGACATACTCAGAAAACTTCAGTCATTTTTTACGTCTGTTCACCTTCTACTTTAGTATAAGTGTAATAATGCAATCTTGAATGTCCTATAGACTGCCATGACAAAGCTTGGTAGGAAACATGCTATTTCATTGGAACAGTGATAAATGAAGTTAGCAACTGTGATGCTAATTGCACCACCATCACTGAATTTTTAATATTCATTTATAAGAATATTTGCTACTTTGAGACATCCGGTGTGGCTCCCTTGGTAAATGCTTTGAAAGGGGCATCAAAGAGTCCAGCATAAGACTAACTACAAATTGTGAATCCTGCAGCACCAACATGCCCCGGCAAAATGACAAATTTGAGGGATCTAGAGTGTATTAACCTAGGTCATGTTTTTTCATTTCTATTTTCTCATGAACATAGAAATACAAGTGGAACAACACACGTGGAAAAGAAGGTTCAACATCAGAAAGTGTTCTCGTTGCACATGTAATTATTAAGAAATGTATTTAGACTGTACAAACAATTCATACTGTAGGCTGCACATTGAAATATATTATATGCTTTCCCACATACATTCATACATGCACGCATACACACATTCATACATACATGCTGTAAATACATAGGGTATTTACAGCAACTGTACAGCTGTCCTAAAGCACATTAACCAAACTTAATGGCAGTGATTTTGTAACAGAGCTGTCATGCTTCTTACAGGCAGGGAAGTGTGAAATTTCTTAAATTCCCTGAGAGTATAAAGTGAGTATTTTCACATCAACAACTCATGTTTCATCTAATTTTCACCTATTGGAGGAGTTCTTTGTCCTAGACTCACCAGCATGGTCAAATAGTGATTATTTCAGGCCTTGGTGATCAATGATACAATTATGTGTGCATCTGCTATGTAATGAGATAGGAAAAGTCCTTGTTGCAACTTGCTTGGAGATTTAATGTCTCTTCAGGAAGCTGTCCAGCATACGGTCTCCCTTGCCAGAAAGCCAGTACCCTGCCATGGCCGCCGCAGCTCCCATGAATATCGATGTGAAGACCAAATCTCCTTTAGCAGCCAGTGTAGCCAGAGCACAGAGCACCACCCCGAAGAACATCTGCTGCAGGACCTCCACCTCCTCGTCCTGGATATCCTCAAATAGACCTTTCTCCTGAACACCTGCAAAGGGAGACAGAGATATGGAAAGTTGCAGCATGTATGTGTGTGTGTGTGTGTGTGTGTATGCTGAGCTAAGCCATCACTCACTAGGCAGCTGCTTCTTCACACAGACATTGTCCTTGCGGCGAAACCCTTCAGCACAGTCACAGCGGAAAGAGCCTTCAGTATTGATACAAATCTCATCCAGACCAAGACAGGCTAGCACCCTCTCACTACATTCATCTATATCTGAGCGAAAAAAAAAGAAAGAAATATGAGGTAATTATATCACAGACTTCTGAATTACTGCTTCTCATCAGGATATGCAGCACAGAATGAATGCATGCTAACATTAAAAATATTCTCTTTTCCAGTTACCCAAACACTTGGCCCCTGTCAGGCTGTACCCAGAGGCGCATTTTCTGCAGCGTGCTGGTCCACTACCCATACAGCCCACGCAGGCCTGGTCGCAGCCTGTGGAAGGAGTGACCATGTAATAGCTCTGTTAATATACTGTATTCCACTCTCATGTAAGTGGAGGAAGAACAGATTCTAAAATGTCAAAAAAGCAGAACCAGGATGAGTATTACATTAGACAGAGAGAAATATATGGGACAAGAGGTTAGAAGGTTAGAGAAGCATGCTTGTGCCTGGAAGGTCACCAGTTTGAACCCCGGGACTGGCCGCGAAATGGTGGGTGGGGAGGGTGAATCAGTAACTACTGTCAATATGCCCTTGAGCAAGGTACTTAACTTTTTGTGGAAAGGAGCAAGTGTTCATTGCTCAGTGAAGTTTCCCTGGATGAATAAGGCTCATAAAGTCTGCCTTTATAGAATATGTTCTATAAAGTCTGCCTTTATAGAATATGTTCTGTATCTTTTATAGACCACAGCTAATTATAGACCACTGACCTCTGCACTCATAGGAACCCTGTGTATTAAAGCAGTAGGTGCTGGGAGGACACTTGCCCAGCTTGGTACCACACTCATCAGTGTCTGAAACAGGTCAAGATAAATATACATTCAGTCTTAATCTTCACACACATACAAGAGCGCACACACACGCACACACGCACACACACACACACACACGCAAAGCTTTGCATACAGTACCTACACAGGTGTTATCATGGAGTGTCCATCCGGCTCTGCATTCCAGACACTGGTTATTTTCTGGCCCTGAGCATATCCTGCAGCTATCTGGACAGCTTTGGACCTGAACCATTAGAGCCAACAGTGAACACAGCCAAGCAGCCGGCAACAGGTTCCAGTGAACCATCCACGTTCCCATCTGTCCCATCTGGTTGTAAACATGAGGGTGTAGGTGTCACCTCTGAGCTCAGCTCTACCAAAACATCATATGATGAGGGATAAAAAGTAGTGCTTCTACACCAGTAGTCACTAAGATAATTAAGCAATTATCATCCCATCATATTTAAGGTCATAGTATAGAAATGTTATTTTGGCTAACATGGCTGGAAGAAGAGATGGGGTGAGGTCTGATTGTTGGGACGTTCGGCAGGAATTTCAGAGAGGAAGAGTGCTCAACTTGCTGCTGCATCATGAGGAACAGTGACAGATTTGATGAGGTGATGCTGAGGTGCTGCACCACCATCATCATCACCAACACCAAAACTGGGATAGAATGGTGTCCATCTTCATGACTGAACCTGTTCTGGCGGCCAAAGCCAATTATCAAGACACTTCATTCCTTACGAAAAATCACTATGACATGCCTATAATATTCAATGCTTCCCAATAGTGAGTTTATATGAGTTTAGGGCCCTTATCGTACTTCATGATATTCTTCTTTATCTCCTATGGTGTCACTATAGTTATTCCTATAATATTCCTATGGGTACTGTTTAGTATCTTTCTAAAAATTGTAGTATTACTATAGATCTTTTTCATAAGGGGTGTTAGTGTTTCCTTCATCTTAGGTTCTTCCCATTTGGTTCTTTCAAAGTAAAGATTGACATTAAATAGAACATCTGTGTCACTAAATGGCTGCGCGCTCATATTAGAGTTTACCGTCTTATAAGAATTGAACTTGCGGTTAAACACGATCTGACATGAGGATAATCTACACGAGACTAACATTAAAATAAAGTCTATAGATAAGTAAAGACATACCTTTACCTGTATATGTGGGTCGACTAGTTTGAACAAACTACTTGGCAAAGTTTATTGCAGTTACCGAAGAACTGTAAAAACTGACAGGCTTCATGAACTGACAGGCGCTTAAAGACTTTCTCCTAATGTACCGAGAGGGCGGAGCTCTAACTAGACCTACCATTCTCTGAGAGTTTATGAGCACCGCTCTTCCGGCATATCAAAAACATTTCAACAAGCACTCCTCTGCGTCACTTACGCTGATATTATGCTGCACCAATCAGATCCACCGCCCTACGTTGAAATACGGCCAAAACACACCAAGCACAAAATAAGTAATTTTATTTATAGATAGTGTTGACAGGCTTACATGGATATAATTAGTCTATAATTCATGTTTAACTGAAGTGTCTCTCATCTTGGTCCCCTCCCAAACCTTTTTGAAGATTTTGCTTATGTGCAAAATGTGCAACAATTACATTCAGTGTGACAAGATGGGTGTTGTTTTAAAGGCTTAGTCTCCCAGTTTTTCTTAACACCAAGACATTTATGAGGTGGTGTCTTCTGTTGGTCCAGTCTCTCCTCAATCCCTGGTGCCCATCCATTTGAAACTCCCTTTTCCCCCTCTGCCCGGCTCTTTCTGTCAGATCCCCTCCCTGTCTTTCGCGCACTTAGCTCAGACAGCAGTGCCTGGGTCTGGGAGGGCAGGTGGAACAGGGGCAGGCCCTGAAAAAGCTCTGGCAGACTCCTGTCACTACAGGGAGGTTGTACAGGGTAGGACTCAAAGTTCACCAGGAGAAAACGTTCACCAGCCCTGCCGTGCTGTTTGTCTGTTTGGATGAGGCACAGGGAGGCGGTGAACACATCAGAATAAGGGGACAATACCACACGGAGATCTGTGACTTCCACCTGAGCCTCTTTGTGCTGATGGAGCCACTCCTCTGCTCTCTCCCAGGCTTTCTGGGTCAAGACCAGCACGACCTGTCCCCCCAGGTGGTCCAGTTTCAGCAGCTGGGAGTGCAACCATGGCAAGGGCCCCAGAGAGCACTGTTCTGTTCGGCTCCACTGGTCCACAGATACGCTGAAGCCCTGGTCACAGAGCAGGGAGCCTAGCCCACACACTAACTCTGACAAAACACCCTGCACATCTGGGGGGCTCAGCAGCACCACATGCCGCCTCCCGACTTCTTTAGAGAGAGTTAAGAAAGAAAGAACAAGGAGACAAGTGTGAGAGAGTTGGCTTGTTTGCCCAATCAATGACTTCATGGATCTTTTGATGGAAGTAGAAACACTCACTTTGTACACATTCACCATAATGCCAGCTCCACGCCCATCCTACAAATGCCAGAAAATCAATATAGTTAACATACCAGAAGTCTACCAGAAATAATTAATCCATTATATGTGGCCAAAATGTATGCATGTGCATGTGTGTGCACTCTTTGTTCCATCTAAAATTCCAAGATCTAGTAAACAGCATGTGGTCAGTGAAGCAAATGAAAGGAGCCTTTGAGGGAAGTGGGATCCTGAGGAAATACAGTTGGACAATGCATATTTTAACATGACTTGGAGACAAACTGCGGACCAGAGAAATGAGAAATTGCTCTATTCTTGTCGTCCAGGTTTGCCTGCTTTGATTTTTGATTCACAATATTATATCTGAAGGACAGGAAAAGACAAAAAGAATAAAAGAAAACGTACTCTTTACTATGTCATGGAGGAAATAGAATATGAGCGCTGTCAAGCACACCAGCAGCACCATAGCGACAACCAGGAGACTCCAGCGCCACCTCTTGGCTGAAAGTGGTAGGTATTAGAAACCAATGTTTTTTTAACGTTCAATAACTACAGCAATGTTAAAATGAATGATGGACCATTATTAATTATCAATTTCTCTAATCTTAAAAATTATCAATATCCTTGAAATATGAGTTTCTCCCAGACTCACTGTCATTGAAACAGAATGGACCCAGCTCATTTTCCATTCCATTTACTTTCACCTGTACAAATGGATACACATAAACACATTATTCAACTCCAGTAACTAAGGAAATAAGACTCTCTGGAAGGCAAGTTAGAATACTTTACCATCACACATGGTGAAAGCTGAAGGTTGATGTCTTCAAACACCCCTTGTTTCTCCTGAAGAGAAAACAATTGGAAGTCTTATTCAAATAAAAAATAAATAAAAGTGAGGGATACCAGGACCAGGGAATATTAAGGCTCACTATTGAAGTACCCAGTGTCCCTTGCTATTTTGTCTCCAGGTGCCATTTGACAGCTGCTGCCGAAAGCCCTTCATCTCCTTGCATTTCGCTTCAGCACCTGCAGTCCTGAGGCAAGGCCACACTTCAGCCTCCAGCCTGCAGGGGGCAGACAAGTTCCACAACAGCATGGCACCGTCACTGTTCAGTTGACCCTGGACCACAGTCATTGACATGTTCTTCCATATGTTCCTTTGGAAGACATCTGGAATAGACGAAGCAAAGGAACAAGCTTCATGAAAATGTATTAATTTCTCAACTTCTGCCACCAACTTCCTGTACTCACCCTCTTAATCGAGAGACCAATAATGCATGTGATGACAATGAAACTAGTGAATTTAAGGTTTCTCACCTGTGTGATTTATGAAGGGGCAGCTTTTGGAGCGCCGAGACCTCTGGTCACCTTTATCCCACCATGTCTGAAACGCAAACACACACACACAATCCAACATATAAATCTTTCTAGGACATAGCGTGTATGACATTGTTTATATACACTAACCATGCATGAACATGATGTGATGTCAAAACAACACTACCTGGAGACACATGCAGGAGGTGACATAATACAATGGAATGGTCATCCTGTTCCATTTCTATAAACAACCATAAAACATCATGGCTGTTATGCAAGCAGGACACACACATGATGAATGGTAACTGCCAACAAAAATACACATTGATGAATAATACTGGCCTGGCATTTTCCATTTATTTCATACTGGAGGCATACACAAGGGAGGACGCTCTTATTCTTGCCAACAACCTGCAGCTCCACCTGATTCCTGTCATGGTCAATCACACTGTTGAGTCTGGGGACTGACAAGAGCAAAAGACACACTTGCGATTTACAGTCAATTTATCTAAAGTCATTTTGTTGCAGCCTTTTAACATCACCTCCAGTAATCACTTACTTGACTCAAATATGGATACAAATGGCATAAGTAAAATCAATTCTTAGATTATATGAGGATCACTTACCTTCACACTCTTCTATACGTTCCTGTATATCTAGAGAGCACACTGAGGACAGACAGGAATATATGTCAATGATTGCAACAAGTTGTAAGTTATGAGTTCAGACTAATCTGTTGTTCCAATTATTACTAATGATTTGGTTTTGATAATCAAATACAGTGAAGTGCTTTTTATCCATGATGAGATTGTAGTAGATTGTAGTATACCAATACACTGTACCTTCATCTAAGGACGGCACTACAACCTTTCGATGAAGGTGTGGTGGTTTAGTAGGATGAACAGACACTGACACGCTACTGCTGAAGGAAACCCCAACTGGCTTAGTAATCACCAAGGACAGCTGTAGAAGTCACACACACACACACACACACACACACATGCACACAAACACACACAACAGGTGACACGTTGGGACTGGAAGAGAAAATGTATCCAGCCTATTAGCGGCAGATTTTGTAGTCTAGTGAACGCACTCTACCTGTGGCTTATTTTTCTGGGTGAGAGCATCAAGGTTTACAGTGAACTCCACTCTCTTGCATATGGGCAGAATGGTTGCTGTGTAGCACACTCTCACAGACGCTGTTTCAACAGAGAAAGCCCAACATAGGCAAGGTTTAAAATAGTTTGAAATAGTTATAGGGGGAGTCTAACTGGAAGAAGAGCCTTTCATTGCTGAGGAAGGTGGGGTCTGTCCTGGGGGCCAGCCTGGGCCCAGTGCACATTTCACTTTTCGTAAATCCTTTGACTTTTGCACTGCATTTGCATGACTTTGTACTTTGTATAGCTTTTTATATTTTTAATTCATCATTGTTGTTTTATTATTTCCATTGCAGTTTTTTATTTCTTAGTTTTTATTCTATTTCTTTATTTCTCGTGCTACTCTATGTCTGGCAGCTGTAACAAAGAAATTTTCCCCCCGGGGAACTCCTAAACTCCTCTGTTTCCACCCTCCATTTCAAGCCTAATAACAAATTGCTGTCGATATAGATGACAATACATGCAGATTGAGTTTACACCTCTCCTCATCAAGCCCAGAATTACCCTCTTCCTCCATTTCTTCATTAGGGTGGATGTAGATGTCTAAGTCTATCACCAGACACAGTGTGCATGGTGCTCCGTCCTTGCAGCACAACATAGCTCGTAGTGCCAGGTCTCTGACATCCACAACGCCACTCTCTGGTTCAAGAAAAGTGGCGATAGGCGACTCCTCCTTTATAGTGCAATTAGAGAGACCCTATTGAGTGGGGGGGAAAAAACAAACGCTGAACAACAAATGCCTTTTACTGTAATTGAGGCCCATATTGTTGCTGTTAGACATACAACACATCCAGTAAAATGGCCTTAGTGTGACAAGCTGGCTGATTACTATAACCCTTTGTCTGTTATGATTAAATATTTGAGAATCAAACACTATTGTCTGTGGATCTAAAAAGGAAATTAAAAAATATGCCACCAGAGCTACATCAGCTGCAACAGGAAATTAATTGTGTAATCAGTCAACACAAGCTGTGTGTAGCACAGGAAATTTCAGATTAGGTAGTGTCCATACATGCATCAATTTCAAAATTGGTGTCTACCTGTGAGCAAAAGACTTTTTGACTGTCATATCCAGTAACTTCCAAACCAAAGGCTGGCATCCCTAGTGTCAGTAAGATACATCCAATAGACCATCCAGGTGAAACCATTTTGCTTCAGGATTCTCTGACAGAGTCCTACAACATATTCCTCCAAACATTCATCACGAGTGGTGGCATGAAAACCATGTTCAGCAAGTCCTATGTCCCCCTTCCCGTCATGGCTTTACGTTGGAGATTAACTTGACAACAATGTGCTGAGACTGGACACTGGTATGTAGAATCATGGATCCAGGCAACCTGTGAACCTAACCGTGGATATTACCCTACTTTTACCATTGGTTGTTCATATTACCTGGGGAAGGAGAAACACATATAAATGCCAGTATAGGTGTTCTATGATAGCTGTTAGCTTTGAGTAAAACCTTGTCATCAGAGACACATGTAGTCTTTCTTTATAATGCAGGCTGGCTCAAACAGTTTTCTCACTTAAAAGTAATTAATTGTTCCCGCAATGGGAACAATAATTAGACAGATAAGATATAAATAAAATCAGATAGACCCTTCCTGAAAGTATTTAACAAGCAGAATGTCCTACTGCTAGAGCATGAGAGTGAGATTTTACAGACATAACACTGAAATTGCATCACATTACATTACAAATGACACACATGTAGGGAAGACTACTTACTGTGTTCAGAGAGAAAAGGTAGAATCCAGTTTTCAACTTGTATTGCTTCTATGTGAAGTGCCCTGGTCTTTACTTCCTCAAAGCAGCCTGAGAATATGTTTCAGGCCAGTGAAACTACTGGAAGTTTCACCGTACCTCACAGTGTCCTGGTCCAGGAATGTCCCTCCCTCCTTCCCTCCCTCTATCTCTCTGTCTATCTGTCTGTCTCTCTTTCTCTGTCTCTCACACTTTTTTTTCTCTCTTCTCTCTGTCTATATTTCAATGTCTCTCTTTCTCTCAAAGACGTTGTCTCAGTTTGTAAAGCCCAAGTAATACTGTAACTGCTCTGGAATCCTGATTACAATGTAACCAGCAGAACCTAGAAGGATCAAAGTCCACGTTTATTGACATGGTATTATCAAGACTCCACCTTAAATACTGGATGAAAGAATGTGTTGACATACAGAATAGTATTTTAAGCACAATAACACTATACTGTTGATTTTGGGCTCTGTGATGACAACAATTTGTTAAATGTTCATTGGTTTATTTTCCAGATCTGGCACACACTCCTCCTCTGTATTTCCTGGTATACTGTGTCCTGTTAAACAGGTTTGTCACTGTACATGAGAGTTCACATCCCTTTGACCTTATTATGCAATCCATTCATTGAGGAGTATCACAGATACAACACATGGCTCACACAGCAGCTTGACTAGTTTGACCACATAACTGTGAACTTGATATGGAGGGCATATCTGCCAGTCACACTAATATGTTTAGAACAAAGTGAAACAAACACTAACCAGACACTCACAACCTATATGTCATTAATCCAAATTAAATGAAAATCACTTTAATTCACTGCCTCTTTGTTGCATGAAGTTTAAACTTTGGAGTTTTCCTATACTGAACAGCTCCATTACATTGGCTGCATTTCCATGCATGGAGAATACTGTTCTCAGTCGGTGTGTGTATCATCGTATCTACATCTAGCAATGTCAGTAAGGGAGTTATTGTTGAACTGTTAAGTGCCAAAGCCTGTGGTGGTAGCGCCTACTGGCCTACAGATGGCGCTGCGTGACTACATGCGTATTATTTACTGTCACTGTCAAGATTCAAGATTCAAGATTCAAGAACTTTATTCGTCACACAGACATGCAGGATGTACAGTGAAATGAAAGTGGCAATGCTTACGGGATTGTGCAAAAACAACAACAGTAACAGTATTTACAATAAAAAGAAGCAACAATATTTACAGTAAAAAAGAAGCAACACTATTTACAATAGTATTAGATATAAATAAGGGATCTGAAATATGTAAAAAATATGTAAACATGTGTAGTCACTATATGTACATCTATGTGTGTGTGTGTGTGTGAATAAAGTTCTTGAATCTTGAATCTTCATACCAAGATTGGTATGGTATGGTATGGTCATACCATCTGATGATGCTATGTGGTGGTGGATGTGCAAGCTTTATACCTCTTTCTGTAGATGGTCATGTATAGCTATAACAATGGCTTGTACAATCTCTTTTGACAATAAAAGTGTGTAATTTTCTTTGCATGATTTCATTATAAACAAAGAGGAGTTCATGTTTGTCATGAATCATGCGTATAGTATAGTCTTGTGTCGAGAAACTCCTTGTCTGTTCCTGGTCCTAGTTGTAGTCTAGGATATGTTTTGGATGTTGTAGATGTTGTGGACTGTAAGAACTTTTGGCTATCTGATAAGTCAAGCACTAAGGTGTGATTAAAAATAGCTTCACCTGGTTAGATTTGCCATAGTGTAAACTATTGATCTGTATCATCTCAATAAAAGGTATTGCTTAAAGAGTATAAGTCGTGACTTCACAGTCATAGACAGAGTTTCCAACCATCTCTTATAATTTAGGAGGAGGCGGAGACACGACTAGAAACTGCATATATGCTTTCAACTCCGGCGACCTGGGTTCAAACTCATGAGGTTTTCTACTGTGCATGAAGTTTTAATTTGTAGTGAAGATTTTTCTTATTAAAGCAAAACCTTAACCTGATTAACCAAAGTTGTCTAGCTGGCTAACCTTAACCAAAGTTTCAATTGGCTAAACCTAACCCTAACCTTAACTGAACTTGTTTTTCTCACCCTAACTTAATCTTTGATTAACTTTTCATGTGACTAACAGGTAGCATTCCTCGCATAGCCATCAATGTATAGCCAAGTATTTATCATCTACATTAAAATTTCCCTTCAAGCAAGTGACACATTAACTTTAAGCCAAGATGAATTTACCTCAGAATATATAGCTGGCAACTTTAATCCAAATAAACAAGCGAAACACTGAAACATAAAAAAGGGACGTAAACTGCAAAACTTCTTTATGCACAATGGCTTTGTCAACCTATAACTTTTATTCTGAAATTCTTAAGTCCCCCTCAAAGCAATTCAATTAATTTCTCCTTATTTTATTTTGTGAAAAGTTGGCGACCACTTGAGACCACCTTCATTGAGCCTCTACATTGAGAGGAGCCACTTGAGGTGGTTTGGTCACCTGGTAAGGAGGTGATAGGAGGAAACCCAGGGGCCCTGCTGGTAGCGCCATGGGATCCCCCAGGAGGAACTGGAGGGAGCTGCAAGGGAAAAGGACATCTGGGCTGCTCTGCTTTCCCTGCTGGATGGATGTACAGTATGTACAGTATGTATGTATGGATTTTATATGAATTAAACATTGAATATTGTTGTATTCTTCAATGTGTTCAATTTAAATATATCAACGGTATCACGTGAAAAGATGTGCAGTATAGTCGTGCACAGAAGGGGCTCTAGGTTGTATATAATGGGATGTATAAAATGTATTTTTATAGGTAGTAGCAGGAACAGAGCAGTAGCTGCTCATTTGAGAGACTGAGAGCCACTTTCCCTCAAGAGAACCACTGGTTTGCTACCTATGCATGCACACCAGTCTTATTCCAAACAAATTCAAAATGATTCAAATGTATCCTTTATCCTTTATATTAAACACATTAACCTGATACAAGAAAAGATCTGGGATACCATTTATTTCTTTATGTTAGTAACAGACAGGTGATTTGTGATGTGTTACACTGATTTACACTACACATCCTACATTCTATGTTCAGTCAGTATTGAATAATTCTTCAAGTGATTTGACATGGTTCCTGGTTACAGTTCTGTGACCATGAAGTCCAACAGCTCTCCCTGCAGGGCAGACTCAGGAGATGTGCGCCAACAATGAAGTGTTGGGGCAGAGCGAACACTGTAGTCGACAACACTGATTCTACAAAAGAAAGCCAGAAATGATCACTTGTATAACAGTATGTATCAATGAATTAGCTTGTATCTGTACAGGCAACAAAATAGTCACCCTCAATAAAGCTTAGCTGTATAGCTGTAGCTTCTTGAGCCAGTCAATCTTCATGAGATGCTGTGATCAGTTTTCAAGATTGTCAAGGTTGTGAAGCCATTGTCACCTTAAATTGATTAAAACTAACAACACAGTACCAAATTTACCTAGTAACATCAATCTCCTGGTCTTTGATCTTTAGTTTTGTTGAAGGAGTTCCCTGGACCACCTCATAAGTCACTGGCTTTAGAGCTGGAACACAGAGGACAAACAATAAGACTGAAGGGCAACCAGTTGGACACGACTCAATGACCAGACAGCACATGTAAAAAGAGCAAATGACACTTAACGTTTGTGTCTCTAAAAGAGTGATTTATCTGTTTTTATCCACCACAGCCAAGTGAAAATGTATTGACAACTTGATAAAAATTTATATTAAATACACAGACACACACACACACACACACATTTCACCCACCTAACAGTCCTTTAATGCTGTTGCCTGATGAAAATTGTCTCAAGACTGGCCAGAGGAATCTTTGTCTGCGTCCACCATGAAGTAAGATGACCATACGTGTGTCTCCAGCTGAAATATCTATCTCCTTGTCCCGCAGAATCACTGTCACACTACAAAAATGTGCATCTCATCTTACTTTTACATCCTTTTCTAGGGCCTAAAATATGAACCAGAACTGCAATCTATAAAATAAATAATTTATAACAAACACAACTTCTTAAAGTTAGACACAGAAACTAAACAAATATCTTCATAGTACTAAACATTCCTACTGTTACAATGCAATAATGTCTTATCACTATTGAATATGTCTGAAATGCAGTGCAAACTACAGCACCTTCCAACTATGGTGAGATCCTGCCTCCAGTGAGAATATGTCGTGTTCGGTCCGTCTTGTACGGTGATGCCAGTGGTGTTAATTTCAATATAACATTCAGTTTTGTAGTGGATGGCAATCTTCTGGAAGCCCCCGTTGTGTACTGAATCAAGCTTACCATTCACAGATAACTCTAGTATAGTAGGGGGATACATGCAATTTAATGTCATGCATCAAACTATGGGACAAATATGAGATGATGCACACCATATATTTGTGGAGAAACAACATGATGAATAAAATTCTGATTATCTGTAAAAGGCATGTTGGCAAAATATTTAGGGTTTTAATGAATAAGCTTGTTTGCTATGTGAGGAATCAAGACAAGGTAGGTGACATGTCCTACAGTGTAATACAATGTACATTAGTGACCTTTGATGGGATCTTCCAGTAGTTTAAGCAGGAGCGGTCCAGCAACATAGTAACAAAGTGGAATGGTCTGATTCTCAGCTCTTAACAGAAAAACGTGCGACTTAGGAGCTACGGAGAAACAAAGAGATAAAGAGAAAAAGAGAAAAGAAGATCACAAAGAATACTAAGAAAGCTATTAATGTCACACAGCAGATGAAGAGAACAAATGCTACTAATGGAAGCCAGCTTCTGTAAGCTACAAAATGGAAACAAAATGTCTTTAATCACATGTTTTGGCTTTCTGTGGTGGTAACAAGGGTGAACTTTGAAATGAAACTTATTCAGCTGTGGTGACAAAACTTGTACTCAAATAATAAGTTACTACATTTTTACTCCACAAATGTCATACTTTTTGTTAACTTTTTGCAAATAGAAATAGGTGGATTTTACATAAGCCATAACTACATATAATACCATACCAGTGCTTTGAGTTGCTGCCATCTTGATGTTTTGTGTTGGTGATCCATATTGAAGTGCATCATCCGGAACTACAACTGCAACATATGTACACACAGCCACATACACACATTTAGATTACAGCACTTTTAGAGGACATTCCATTACAGAAGTTCACATCAGCATGATAAATTAGGTCAACAATGTTTAATCTGTCAATCCAAGTAGATTCCAATAGATGCAAAAAGAATGTTTAACAGTCAACTACTTTACAAAATAAACGCTTTCCTATATCAATAGCTTGTCTATGATGAGAACTGGGTGCTCTCAGCTGAAGCAAATAAATGTTATTAATGGAAGCCAGCTACAAACGTTTTGAAAAAAAATGCCTTTAATCACATGTTTTGGCTTTCTGTGGTGGTAACAAGGGTGAACTGGTTACCTAGTGACGATTCAGTGAGGACAACTGTTATTTTTACATCATAGTTAATTGACTCTCCTTATATGAATACCTTATAAACACCGATACAAGGGGTCAATTTGTAATGAAACTTATTCAGCTGTGGTGAAAAAACTCAAATAATAAGTTCCAAATTTTTTACTCCTTTTGCAAATAGAAATAGATGGATTTTACATAAGCAATATCTACATATAATACCATACCAGTGTTTTTTGTTGCCACCGAGAACGTATGTATGTATCCTTCATCATATGTCATATGTTCAACTGCAACTTCAACTCCAGCTCCAGCTCCAGCTCCAGCTCCAGCTCTACCTCTACCTCTACCTCCACCTCCACCTCCAGCTCCACCTCCAGCTCCACCTCTACCTCCACGTCCAGCTGTACCGCTATATCCAGCTGTACTGCTATATCCAAGATCATCTGCACTTCCACCAATACCAGGATCTGCAACAGATGTACACACAGCCACATACACACATTTAGATTACAGTACTTGAGAGGACATTCCATAATTTGAAATCATTCTCTTACCCCTAACCTCAACTTTAAATCCAACCACTAAATGCATACCAGATAAGGTTTACTCCAATCTTAACCTCACTAGTTCTAATCCTGGTCCGGTCGCTTTGGATAAAAGCGTCTGCTAAATCAATGTAATGTAATGTATATAATGTCTCTATAATGTCCCTTCGGAGGCCTTTCGTTGTCTTTCCATCCTTGTCAGGTCAAAGTGGTCTAACTCTGCGAGATAGTTTGGGAAATGTTTAATTATAACAATAGCAATGACAAATCATAATGGAACAGGCTATACAATGTTTGTTTTCAACTACAAAACTATTTTTCTAGTGGAGGTCTTTGAGAATCTCTCCGTACAAATTGATGCCTTATTGGCATCTGTACTTGAATATTTACTGTAAAAAGAGATCTGACCGATATTGAATATTATAATGGGAGAGACAGAATTTATGGCCTTAGCAGACACAAAGATTCACACACATCCTTTACTGCATATTCTCGCAGTCTTAAATAGGTTACATAAATGCAAACAAATACTTGTGATTTGATTAATGACCACAGCATTTCTTTAGGGGGTAGAAATGTGTCTCAGACATAACTTGATATGTTTGAAAAGGGCTTAAGAATTACAAAACATGGATCAAGCTATGACAAGCAATATGTAGCATATATAATTACAAAATTAGGAGGATGGACCAAGGCATAGAAAAAGAAGTTTACCACGGATACGTGACGATGATCGAGTTGAGAGCTGTGTATTAAGAACACGGGCGCTTTTTGGGATACTTTTCTCTTTGGGAGCTGGAAGGTTAACAAAGTTATGATTAAACATTTGTTATGACCAGGCACTTTAATTTGCTTTAAAAATATAGTTACAGCTATAGGTACTAGTGTTTAGAAATATATGGTATTGCCTTTGGAAAAGGCTGAATAGTTACTGTGCTATGGTAGGTTATATTATTATATTTCGCTGATCAGTCTAGCTCATAGAGTCTAGTCTAGAGGCATGTCTTTCAGGGCATTCATAGTCAAAACGTTTCTTTTTTTAAATCTAACAATTACCAGTGCCATTAATTAGAGTAAATTAGCTTTAATTGGTTGTTAGGCATCAGTTTCTCTGTCAAACCATTTTTCGAGTTATTTCAGGAGTTTCACACCCAGAAGGGGACATTACTCGTGATTGCCAATGGCCTACTATTGTCGTTGTGATATTAAAAACTCTTTTTGGCCTAATCCTTAATTAAGTAGTTGAGCATCTCTTTCATACATATAGTTTCCTGTCCAGGCCGTGGCCATACCCACCCTTGAAATGTCATCCTGGAAATGTGGCTATAGTTCTTTTAAGATGCAAAAGCTTTATATACACCGATCAGTCACAACATTAAAATCACTGACAGGTGAAGTGAATAACATCGATTATCTCGTTACAATGGCACCTGTCAAGGGGTGGGATATATTGGGAAGCAAGTGAACAGTCAGTTCTTGAAGTTGATGTGCTGGAAGCAGGAAAAATGGGCAAGCGTAAGGATCTGAGCGACTTTGACAAGGGCCAAATAGTGATGGCTAGACGACTGGGTCAGAGCATCTCCAAAACGGCAGGTCTTGTGGGATGGTCCCGGTATGCAGTGGTTAGTACCTACCAAAAGTGGTCCAAGGAAGGACAACCGGTGAACCGGCAACAGGGTCATGGGCGCCCAAGGCTCATTGATGCGCGTGGTGAGCGAAGGCTAGCCCGTCTGGTCCGATCCCACAGAAGAGCTACTGTAGCACAAATTGCTGAAAAGGTTAATGCTGGCTCTGATAGAAAGGTGGCAGAACACACA